>PVIC010001091.1:0-35000 GCA_004025085.1 Thryonomys swinderianus
GTCCACATAGGTAATGACATTGGGAATTACTTAAGTGTCAATTTTTACAACGCACAGAGAGGAACCATTCTATTAGAAAGGGGGAGAACCATACAAAGAACTTGCGAGTAATTTGGACGTGTTTCAGGTTGGACTTTAATAAAGCAACTTGTTTTGCTCTGTGGTTGTTGGAACCATTTTCTGTTCTTGGTATCACTGACCTATAATGTTGCCTAGATGTTTTGAATATCTCTTGATTGCGTAAGACATCAGCATGAGCGTCTGGTAAAAATGCTGGTGGCATCATTTATTTCAAGGCTGCTCCATCTTATTCACTAAGTGACTTTTCTGTGCTGCCAACGAGGCCATGTCAGTGGCAGACTAAATTAAATAGTCAGAGAGGTGGCAAGGGGAATGTGGAGTCAAGCAGGTCTAGGTTGATAGATTGGCTTTGGCATTTACTAAGTGTGTGGCCTTGGGCTTGTCGATTAACCTCAGCAAGACTCAGTTTTCTGAGCTAAAAATAAAAACAGGAATATCTAGCTTGCACAGTTTCTGTGGGCTCCCAGTGAAGCGCATCGTCTCCTCATTCCACTGTTATTTATTAAGCACCTACTATGTGCCAGATTGGTAAGTGAGGATAAGTTGTGAGGTAAAAATAGAGAAACCAAGATCATCTCCAACAGGGGCTTATGTTGTAATATATAGGAGCAGTCTGGTATGCATAGATCTATGGGTAAGAATAGCAGAAAGCAAAGCCAGTGCCATTTAAGTTGGAGGATTCTGACTAACAGACATATTGAAGTCATGATACAGGTGTCAGTGGGTCAGAAGTAGGTTTTTAGCGATAGTGTATGCTACTGAAAACAGTGAACATGAACATGCCCTTTCTACCTCAAACCCTACCTACACCAACCCAGGGAACACACTGGTTGGTTGGGATCTTGCTTATCCCTGTTACCATGGACGATCTTTACCAGACAGTTATCTACCTAAGTTCTCCATCCATGACCAAGTTTGCCCAAGGCAAACATGGCTATTTTACCCAGTGTCTCCTCCTCAAACCAGATGAGTGTGATGTCTCTCCCCAGGCTGTGTTTGACACAAGCCCACTCTCTCTCAGACTAGAACATTACCTCTTTGGAAATCAAGGAAATCCAAGAGGGACACCCAACACTATGGTAACTGAGGCAAGAGGAGCTGTCTCAGAACAGGCCACTGGGTCTTTGTGCACTACCAATACATAAACAAATAGGAAAAGAAAAAGCAAATTGTTATAAGTTTGAAATCATGTGGACATTTCCTCATTCCCCAGCACTTAGACTTTCCAGTTGTGTTTCATGGAAAAGTACTTTTTTGAAAATTAAAAGATTAAAGGGACATTGTCGATCATTTCTGATTAATATCAGTCCTATAAAAAGGATGCGTTTCTGTGGCAGCCATCTGTCATTTTGATCATTATAAAAGCATGCTATATCAGCAAGTATGCTTTTTATAATACGCTGGCACAAGTTAGAGGGTTGGAAGACTTGTGGATTTCACACTCCTTTTTGCTGCTTTGGTGTTCAGCAATCTGAGCCTTTGGTGGGGAAGCAGAGTCCCCTCCCTGCCTTTTAAAGGTTGTTTTGGGTAAGTGCTTTTCCTGGGTGATTTATGAGGGAGATACTCACCCCTATTTGTGTTACGCTCCCGTCTAAAGATAGTTCTATCACACATACACATCCCACCAGCACACATGCGTGGCGGCATGAACTGCTGAGCTCGACAAAGTGTCCAGAAACACTGAACTCCAGACACAGAAAATCTTCTCCTCTGGGAAGCTGGGCCTGTTGCTTCAGCCATGCTTCTAGATTACATTTTTCAGAAGTAGAAGGCTTGGGTGTAAACTCATTTGTTCATTAAAAACTTACTGACCATGTGTTTCATATCATGTTTTCCTCTAAGCTTTGGAGGCACAGAGGTCAGTGAGATTCAGGCTCTGCCCTTGAAGTCAGATCAAAGACCACACCATTATCAGAAGAGTTAGAAGTACAACTCCTGGAAGATAGAATTCTTGAGGCTCCTACTCACTATATCCAATGGGATGTCTTTATTACTTTCAGCACCTGGACAGTCTGAACAGATTTACCTACATTCCCAGAAAGGTGGTTCCTAAAGATGATTCTCCAAGGGACTGTCTCTAAGGGACAGGGCTTCTGGTATGTCCTAAAGGACAAAGGTTTTATTTTCCTGTTACTTGTTTTCAAATAATAGGTACAATGGATTGAATACAGAGCATTTATACTGATCTTCAACCATATCCCATCATGGAAATCTTGATTTTACATGATGCAGGGTCTTACTAAGTTGGTCAGGCTGGTCTTGAACTTTCTGGTTTTCTTTCTGAGGTGGGAAGTTGGCGCTGACAGACTTGTCTTTCAAGGGACGGTCAACTCTGTCCCTGCCCTGACTTCCGGCCCTGTGTCTGGCTCGGGGTCCTGCAGAGTGTACACTTGCTGCAGTGGGAGAAGGTGGTCTCCTTGGCCATACCTCCTCCTCTCTTAATCTGCACTGGATCTGAGGGGTACAGAGGATTTAGGGACTAAGGGAGTCAGCTGCGTGTGTGTGTGTGTGTGTGTGTGTGTGTGTGTGTGTTTCTCAGGCACCGATCTCTGGAGAGCCACTTCTCATCTGTGAGGGAGAATAGTGAAGTAAAAAGAACATAGAATTTATAGCAACAAAAAACTGAATAGGACCACAAGCCACTTTGTGAGACTTTGTAAAAGTTGTTTGACCTCTAGTATCCTGTACTTTCTCATTGGAAAATGGGAGTCGGTTTTTAGACCAAGTACCTTCTACTTTTCTAGGTCACTATAAGGATTTAAAGAGTTCAAAGGCAACCACACTTAGGCCTTAGAGCCAGTCAGAGACAGGTTGTGATGCCTGTACCTGGGCCTTCTACTCCGGCAGTCTGTGCGGACACAGTGGCCAGTGTGGGACATGGGGCTTCACCTATTAGAACCATTTTCATGTGAGAGAGGGGAATAGCCTCACACATCGCAAGGGGGCCTGCGGATTTGACAAGCAGCACTTGTGTGCTGTGGGGAACACGATCACTGATGGAGGCATTGCTTCCTCTGTGCGGTTTGTGGTTTCTCATGATATGTTGAATTCATTTCTTTGTAAGAAAGCATGATGGAAAAGTCAGGATGAATATTTAAATTTGAAATCATGTATTACAGTAAAAAATACATTGCTACTAATCCCTGCCAAATACTGCCTCCTGCTTCAACACAGCTTGTCTCATCATTCTTGCCGCTTTCTGAAGCAGTTCTGGAGGTCTTCTTTCCTAATTGTCTTTAGTTGTGCATCGTGGCTGACTTGTGATCTTTAACTGACTGAAAACACCGACAACCCTTGGTCATTTTGACTTTGAGGGAAGACCAAGAAGTTATATGGTGCCAGATCCAGTGAGTAAACATGCTGGTGTTTTTAAGGTCTTTCTTTTCTTTGAATGTCACCAGCAGCTATATTCACTGTATTTTTTAATTATACTTCCTAAAGACACAAAGGAAGCTAGTTTCCACAGTTGTTTATGAAAGCGGCAGGAATGATGGGATATGTGTGTTTGAAGAGAGAGGGAACAGTTTGAGGAGAACCCATAGCGGTGTATCTTTCACTGTAATACATTTTTTAAAAATATAAACATTTATGTTGGATTTCCAACACTCCTTGAATGTGAAGGTGTTCTAGATGACAGGATAGGCTCTTAGTCTCAGTAGAGATGTCTGGTGGCTAAGGAAATGTGTGCAGTGATGCTGGACAGCACAGGGGTACAAAGTCGGAGTGCCATGGCACAGAGCAGCTATATGGCCATGGGGTGTGGCATCTGGATTCCCCAGGCTCGCTGCTGGAAGCCCACAGTCTCCTTCCTACTCTTTAATCCCCTGTCTGGAGAATTGAATCTCGGAGTCAGAAACATGCAAATTAAAACTCGGGGGTCCCCATCATGTTGAAGCGTTATTTGTTGTCCACCTGCTCCGACAGAACACATTGCAGCTAAAGAGCAGCTGGGGGAGGGTGGCCTTGGGTGGCCCACCCCCCCTTCCATGTGGCCACAGGTTTCTGGGGACAAGATCTTTGGGCTCACCCACACCCCTGTTCCAAGCAGCTTCTGGCACACTGTGGGCGCTTAATAAATGTTAAATAATAAGAATAGCTCCCATCTGTCCATGCCCAGTGGCAGGGAGGATGTGTTAGGGCCGACTGGCACTGGGTAGTTTCTGGAGAAACTTATGGGGATAGACTGCAGCCCTCGAGTTGCTACAGGTCCTGGGTTATACAGGGCTTACTAGACATGATACAGATCAGGGTCTGGGCACATGCACAGTCCACACAGGTGGCTGCACTGGATTTCTGACCATTTACATCAGTACAGGCAGCAGGGTGCAAAGCCTATTTATCCGACAGGTGCTGGGGTCGAGAACCTACGTTAGTCAACCATGCAAGGGCTTTGTTGAAGGTTAAAAGGGGCAGAGAATCTGCCATCTGAGTAGAAGGTCTCATAATTCTATATTTTTTTCTGTCCTTTTCTTGGAAGAAAATACCACTGTGGCTCTTCACAGTTAGTTACAAGAGCGGCAGCAGTAGCCACTTGTCTTCATGTATCTACTCGGTACCTGGATGTGTACAAGGTCATTTCACCTGTTGTATCTCATTGAAGAGCTGTATTCTGGAAAAGAGGCAGGTAACAAGAGAGAGGGGGAGGACTGGTGTGGGGTTGGTGGCAGATCCCTACCTCATCACCTGTCTCCGGCACTGCCTCCGGGTCTATGCTGAGGTGATCCTGGTGCTGCCTACTTCTTGCATGACCTTGGACAGAGCTCTTTCCTTCTCCAGCCGGTATTCACATCCTTGGGTGGTTGTTAAGGAACTAAATGGTGTGTATGCCATGACCCTTGACACACAGGAAGTCTTCAATGAACATATTTGCAAGTGTGTTGCCTGGCGCATTGCAGCCCCATCATAGCCACGCTACCTCCAACACTCTGGGGCCACAGCAATGCTGCACGTTTGGCCGACACTATACTGGCAAAGGCCCCAAACCTGGAGCTGGGCTGCCTGGATCAGAATCTCAAACTCTGCCTTCTTGAGCAGTTCCAAACTCTCTGCCCTGGAATTAGTTATCTCATCTGTAAGATGGACATATTAAAATTACCTGAGCATCAGTGCATTGCTCTGTGGGGTGGGGAGCAGATAGAATGAATATTAGATGCAGATCAGATGATTTAATTCCCATAGTACTTGTAACAGTGGCTGGCTCAAAAAAATGAATGGAAATAATAATTGTAATTATGTAATTATTATAGATTTTAAATAATTTTGCATTATTATACTAGATATTATTATACAATCATAAATATATAAAATACATTTTTTATAATTATAGAAAGCTATATATACCATGTACTCAAGCCCACTTGGAGTATTGCGCATGAGGTTATTATATAATGTCAGCATTATATAACATTATATAATTAAAGCTATGCAATAACCATTATATACAATAGAAAATAATAATTATTGTTTCTATCATTGCTATTTCTCTGCTGGCTAGTCACTCCACTGGGTATTTTCTTTAAAATATTTCCCGGATTCTGAGCTGTCCTGGAAAGACCTAGTGGAAAAAGAAGCGAAGCTCAACCGAGTGCAGCCATGTGTCTTCCCTGTTGGGGTGAAGGATCACCCCTCTCTGGGGCCACACGCTCCTGCGGCAGCTTCGGTGGCACCCCGCACGCTCCGTGGGGGGGCTGCTTTGTCTCTCCCCCGGACAACCTATTCCGAGCAGGAGGCTAACGCGATTTTGTGCCGCTGTCATTTCTGATCAGTTTTTCTCCCCAGGTCTTCCAGCTGGCTGTCAGGAGGGCTTGTTCCTCCGAGGAGAGCTTTGGTCCTTGGGGACAGATCACAACAGGGCAAGAGGCCTTGATGCAGCGCCAGGGGGCACGGCAGGGCCAGGGTCCTTGCGGCTTTGTTGACAAGACCTTCTTTTTTTGGTTATCAGTGTCTCGACTTTCTGGAAATGCACTTTCCACTTTCCCTTTACACACAAATCAAGCGATGTTACCACACGTTCTCTGTCAAACTTGTCAGTTACTCCAGGGGCCTCGGACAGCTTGCAAGCGATGTCTTCCATTGTTACCGCGGTGGTGTGTTATTTCTCCCTTCAGCAGCTCCGCATTTGTTCTGGTACGAAGGGTAAACACACAGGTGCCTGCTCTCCGGGAGGTTTTGATGGAAAATGTGAAATTGACGCAGACCAGCCGATGACCATCTTAATAAGGCTGGCTCCCCGGGCCTGAGGGCAGCCCTGGATTCAGCCGGTAGCCTTTGGCGGGAATCTGGGTGGGGGCTCACTGGCGCTAATGAGCTGGGTTTGTTTCGCACCTGGTGTTTTGGCAGACGGTTCCCATTGAGACTTAGCAGAGGGATTTCGCTTTGCTTGCCAGAGGGTTGAGACAGGCATGGGGGCCCAGCAGATGCCGCCTGGGTTCACCCATCATCCGGGGCACCAGTCAGCACCTGAGGCTGGTTCCATCTAACTGTGAGACCATAGATTCCTCTTGCTGATGTGATGAAACCATCTGGGAAGGAGTGTGAAGCTGTAGAGGGCAAGGGTGATGCGGGACATATGGGTCTCCCTCTCTCTCTGTCTGTCTCTGTCTGTCTGTCTGTCTCCCTCTGTTGTGCTGAAGACAAAACTCAGAACTAGACAAATGCTCTAGTGTTAAACTCCACTTCCAGCCCCAGCAGACGGAATTCTTATCTGTCCCATCAGGGGGATTGGTCGGACAAGCAGGATGCGTGTGTGTTTTATTTAGTATTTGATTCTAACGAGCCAGAGCCACCCTAAGGAACAGTTTGTACTATTCCCTCCTGGGGGCGACGGCATGTGCGTGTGATGACATCTTTGTTGTGTGGTGTCCCGGCCTTCTTGGACGCTTTGCACTGGTTCTAAACTCTGAGGCACAGACGCGATCAGACCTCTGGCCCGCAGCCGGTAGAGCGCTCCTGCTGTCTTGGTTCCTCTGTAGATGTCTCTTTACTTACACATCTCTGCGTGTTCGGGGTCGCTTAGGACCCTGACGTGTCTTCACCACTCCAGTCTGGGAGGAGCTGTTCCTTTCAGAAGATCCCGGGGACTGAGCACTGTTTGGTTGTTACGGGTTGAACAAGGATAGATGATCTGTACCGTTTTGAACACAAAGAAACTAATGATTTTTGAAAGCGTGTGTTTTTAAGATCCCTTTGATCAAAAGGATGGAACTGGATCCTGGCTTAAAATGCAAGGGGGGAGGGAATTATAGGTTTACAGTTTTTTGATATATAATATTTCAAACTGAAAGTTTCACTGACCCCTTCCCCTCATGCCTGCTCCCTCGACCTTCTCCTCAGCCATGGCAGTAAGACAGCTGACGGCTAAAGAAGAGGTCATTCAAAAGGGAAAGTATTGAAAAGTGACAGGAGGTGAGGGGGAAACCGAACGCCCCCCAAGATTAGAGAGTGAGGCTGCGCTGCGGGGAGGGGAGGTGGTTCCCACGCACGAGGCAGGCGGCTTCTGTTTCCAGGTTTCCTAAATTCCAGGAAATGGGGGGCCATTTCGGGCTCTGTTTCCCTGGGAGAAACAGGAAAAGTCCCCCAGCACCAGGGAGGCGTTCCAGGATTCTTGGAACTCAGAACCACTTCTTGAAGAGATACAGAAGCCTGTGCTCATTTTAGGACGAAAACTTGGGTTAAAAACCAATCTGTTCGAGAGATCAAGCTATTTTCTGGCAGCCATCTCTCGGCCGGGCGCTGAGACGGGCGGGCAGACCAGACCCGCTTAGTCAGCTCTCATCGCCCCCACCAGCCCGCCTGAGGATTTCTCTTGCAAACCAAACTCACATCTGAGGCGTAAGATCGGTTTTCAATTTAAATGACTTTGCTTTCTCTCTTAAAAACTAAATCCTCCTCCTAATTCCCTTAAATCCTAAAAGTATAACGTTTTTCCCCTTATAGATTAAAGAAAGAAGTCATGGGCTGGACTTGCCAATGGCATGAGGGTGAGGCCCCTCCGCCACCCAGCCCTGGTCAGAATGCGCCCAGAAAAAATGTAAAGGACTTTTTTGCTCCTCATCAGTAGCTTGTGAGTTTGTCTTCTTCCCTTGTCATCGCTGTATCTGGCTTTCCAAACCAGAGTAAAGATGGCATCGTACCGTGGACATTTCAGAGGCCGAGGAGTGATCTGCTCTAGAAATTCAAAGAGTTATGTAGTTTGGCTTCCAGAAGTTTTGATTGATTTTCCAAATATTCTGCATGTATCAGTCAGTGGGGCTACAGGTATGAGTAAGAGCATTTGTCTTCTACTGGGAAAAAGTGTGCAGTTAAGCAGGACAACATGTGACGATGCAAAGGGCTGTGAAGAAAATAAAAGAGGTTACATGATAGCATCCGAGAAGGCTATTTTAAATAGTAGAAGGAGAAATTGGAGCTCAGGTCTGATTGACAAGGAGGACCAGCTGTGTCAAGCCCTGGCCTAGCTAAGTGAGTTCCGGGCAGAGGGAAACAAAAGCCGTAAGGTGGAATGAGAAGGAAATCCCTGGGAAATCACAAAAAGGGACTAAGAACACAGGGAGGGGACTAAGACATAAAATTAGGAAGTTTAGGAAATCAGAGTCATGGTGACATCCTGATTTCTTTCACACTGCGAAGGATAGATTGTGGCCTAAGAGAGACAGAGGATCCCCCGAGAATCTTCAAGCAGGGGATCATCGTGATCGTGGTCATCGTGATGCATACTTTTAAGTTTCCTCTGAAAGATACCTGGGAAGTGGACAAAGGCCATTTTACTGGCAGGGTAGGTGACAGGGAGAACAGCTGTGTGTCATTTGGATAAAGACAATAATACGCTGGTTTCCACGGTTGGCTAAGGAATACCTGTCCCTCCTGCTGCTGTTTAAAAAAAAAAAATCCTTGTTGAAGAGAAAATTCTTCCCTGCAAAAAAAGACAGTTTGGAAGGTGTGGGGCTGAGGTTGTGAGAAAATCATGCTGTTTGTTGAAAGAAGGTGGAGGCCTGGGAATTTTAGATACCTGTCCCTGACTTGGGGTCTGGTAATGTTTATTGTTTCTGGGGAGTACAGCATGTGTGTTTAATTGGTAACGACTCCAAAATGCATGCGAGGCCTACAAGCAGAGCTGCCAGAGCAAGGGGGCCAGTCCTGGGTGCTTTATTAAGTCTTGCTGTTCCAGAGCTGTGTGCAACATCTGGTGAGCCATGTGCTCCTGGGATGGTTTTTCATCGCAGGACAGTTCTATCTTAAAACTGGCAGATTTTCCTTTTATTTTATCTTAGCTGAAGTAGGAACATCCCCTGGGAACTGGGTCTCTCACTTTTTAAATTTGTGACAATGCAGAACAACTTGGGAGCTTGGATACGGTCAGACCTACACTCGGGAGGCCTACTCACTATGAGCTTTGAACTTGAACGGCTTATTTTACTATGCTGAACCTTAAGTTTCCCCCTGTACAAAATAGAAACTTCAGTATGTGAAAGGATAGTGGAAAAGATTATTATGCAGTGACTGGTTAATTCATTCCCTTGACAGTTCTTGAGACACACATTGAGCTCCTGGAACTTCAGGCATAGTGGTGGACATCAGCAACAGAATGCTCAAGTAGTCAGATTTGACGCTGTTCGTAATGGCATTTGAGTTGTTGTAGGAGAGATGAAAAACCAAGACCAAGGCCACCAGCATGACACATAACTGGTGCAATTACAGATGGCAGTGAGTGCTAAGAAGAAAATAACATAGGAGGTAAATACTAATGATGGGAATGGGGAACATAATGCTTGACCCCGGAGCTCACACCCTACAAGGCCTTGGGATCTTTCTGCCAAGGCCTCACTCTCCTTTTTCTTAGCTTCTTGGGTTTCTTATGGAGACATACCTTCCAGCCCTTTAAATACCCATGTCCACAGGGAGCAGTTGATTTTCTGTAGAGCGAGGAATGTGCTTTTCCAGAGCTGTGGAGACACCTGTCTTGGGGAATGCCATGGAAACCACATTCTGTCACTCGATCTTCAGGCCTTGGCAGGCAGTTTTTTGTTGTTGGAAGCTGTCTTTTATGTACCAAGGAGATCCTATGTGCCAAGGAGATTCAAATCCCAGGAAAAGCCCACCATGGCCCTTACTTGTGGGGCTGATGCTGCCCTCTGGGCCTGGGGAAGAGAGAGACTCCTACTGAGTGATTTGTAGGTCTGAGCTCTTGAGGTCAGTCAGCTCAGGTTTTCCTTTGAATTACATGCAAAACTGTGAGCATTTGGTTCTGGGATGAAGTGTGTTACTGATAGTCAATTGTGAAAGCAGCCAGGGGCAGAAACATACTTAAATTCTCTCTCTCAGAAACAGCTGTGGCTCTGAGACTTCTTGGCTTTGTAACCACTGGGTGAAGAAGTCTTTCAGCCTGTCCAAGATGGTCAGCCGGATAGCATAGTGTAACCTAAGTCTTTGCACAGGGTTCCATGTGGGATTGAAAGAACTTGCCCTATAGCCCAATTCCAGGCCAAATGACCAAGTGGGACAGGACTGAAGATTGCATACACCACTCTCAGGAGTTACATCATGCCATCCCCAATGGTATGTTTTGTTTTCCTGGGAATATGTTTTCCTGCCACAAGTTTGCATCAGCTGATGCAGATGAAGATCATTTATCAGCATCACTCATCTCAGGCTGCCTGTAGCTGCTGTCAGGTCAGCCCTGTTGTGTCAGACTCCTCTCTATCCTAACCCAAAGACGGGCAAGGTGGGAAAAGAATCCAAAGGAAAGATAAATACTGTGAGTCTTCCCCAGGGAGACAGTCTTCCTGTCCCTGTCTGAAAAACACTGATATTTCCAAATTCCACATGCAGGTTCGACAAACAGCCTGGTTCAGGAACTCTAAAGATGTTCTTGCTCCAGGTTGGCCTCTGCAAGTGCATTCGTGTACAAACCACACCACCTTGCATATGACCGTGGTTACAAGCTTATACATGGCTTTGATGATGAGACAGCAAAACCATGACTTTGACCAACACTTCCTAAACTTTGGGACCTCAAATGCTTTGTAGCACCAATGTTACTATATCGTTATTATCTGACTTAATCCGATTCAGTTTTCACAACTAATAGGAATTGATTCACAAGAAAGAACTTTCCATCTGTTTTGATTAGACATTTACCACCACTAGACACAAATGAATGGGATCTACTAAAAACACGTTGATTACACTCACTAGAATGGTTAGAATAAAAAAGATAGATAGTAACAAGTGTCTGTGAAGATATGTGGAAGTTGGAATTTGAGTCTTTTGCTAGCAGAATTGTAAAATTTGCAGTCATGTTGAAGAGCAGATAATAGTTCCTCAAAAATACAGAGTTACCATATGACCCCAAAATTTAACTCCTATATATAAAACATATATGTGTGTGTGTGTGTGTATATATATGTTCACACAAAAACTAATACATGACTATTCATAGCAGCTTATTCATAATTATGCAATGATGAGAAAAACCTACATGCCCAATAACTAATAAACTAAGTGTCTTAACATACAACATGATACTCAGCCATAAAGTGGAATGAAGTATTATTGTATGCTATACCATAGATGAACTCTGAAAACATTATGTGATATCAGAGAAGCCAGATAGAAAGAACTACATATTCCATTTATTGAAAGCCCAGAATAAGCAAACTTCTAGGGACAAAAAGTATATTAGTGGTTGTAAGTGCCTGAGAGCAAAAGGAATGACCATTTCATGGACGTGGGGTGGTTCAAAGTGCTCTGGAATTTGACCCTGATAGCTATGCCATTTTGTGAATGTATTTCTAAAAGCTCTGAATTTTATAGTTTAAAAGTCTGAATTGTATAGAATAGG
This sequence comes from Thryonomys swinderianus, assembly GCA_004025085.1. Lineage (NCBI taxonomy): Eukaryota > Metazoa > Chordata > Mammalia > Rodentia > Thryonomyidae > Thryonomys > Thryonomys swinderianus. The sequence goes on from PVIC010001091.1 coordinate 11,921, forward strand.
AATTGTAACTCACTTGCATATTTACTGAAAACAAAGCAATGCTATTAGCTTCTGCCTATTATGTCTGTGTGATAAAGCTGCCTTCTGGGCCCAAGGCCTGTTCTCTCTCAAAAAGCAAAAGGGAGACCGAAAAGAATCAAGGAGGCTATGTCATAGACAGGATACTATCAGCTGAGACTCTCCTTCAAGCACAGAGGAAAAAATGAGTTTGAAAAAGGACCCACTTCCTAACGTCTTCTGAAGCAGTTTTTCTGCCATAGGAAAATTGAGATACTAAATATTTCATATAGTAAGTACTATTCTTTGTGCCAACATTTGGTGCCAGTGACTGTTAGGAGAAAATAAGGATATTTTAGCTGGGCAAAATAAAACTGTAGAGGAATGTTATGTAAGGGCAACCTGACTCCATTTACCTTTAGATTAATAACATTGAACGATATTATTCACAAGATAGAGCTGATTTGAGCTGACTGTATTTGACAGAGTGATGAAGAACAGGCTTTTTCTTGCTGAAAGTTAGAATGGACAACCTTATCAGATGGAATTAGTCATGTTTCCATGTTGTCTTGTCTTTCATCACCTTTCATTTTCTTTCACTTTAGGAAATTTGAGTGCTGGAAATGGAACTAAAACAATACTAAATTAATAGCTACCATTTGCACTTGACCTGGGGCAGACAGTACAGTAAGCATTTAATATGCATTATCGCACTTAATCCTCATGGAAACTCTTAACAGGTTGCTATGATTATCCTAGCTTTGTAGACAAGAAAACAGGCCCAGAGCAGTTGCTTACTCACATGCCAGTGAATGGTGAAGTGGGGATTTAAATCTGAGCCGTTTGATTTTGTTCACACCAATTTTTAAATCTCTCCTTTGTAATATATCTGAGCCTCTAACTCAAGCAACTGTCCTATCTCAGGCCCAGTCCATAATATAAAATTCTTCCTCCAAGTTCTCTCAGCACTTTTACTTCTAAATTTTTCTTGGCTTTGTGTTTTCCAAAATGGTAAGACAGCAGAGTCAAACATGTGAGTCTGGTAATTATGCCTTTTCTCCCCTCATACCTTGCATGCAGGGAGGTCACCTGGTAACACCGGAGAGCTGTTAGTGTGAAACCCTCCCAGAACTTTGTAAGAAGCATTTCTTGAAGTCCTGATTTGTGAGTCTCTTTATGGGGTGATGTCTCAATGTGGTGGATGCTCCTGCCAAGTGCCATCCAACAGAAAGTCAAGCTTGGAAAAACATTTGGGCATGTTTTCATCCATCTTATTAACCAGTCTGGCACAATGCAACCTCTGGCCTTTCTGCAAAGTCAAAATGATGATGAAAGGTCAGTGTTTTCATTGGTGCAGGACAGTGAGCAGCCATGACAGTACAACTGAAGACACTCACAAAAGAGGATTTCCAGAACTGCTTCAGAAAGTGGGAAGAATCAAACGTGTATTTGGGGCAAGGCAGAGTTATTTTGAAGATGATTAATGCAGTATGTCTTTTGTTTTGATGAGATTTTGTTTGAACAGTCATTGTACTTTTCATGCTATATCATATAGTCCCATGCATAACTATGTGGACAAGGATGTTGTTGTTTACATATTCTAAGTAAACAGGATCTCATCCCTAACATTTTCTGCAATTTTGATTTTATCTAACAGGATGTTTTATTTATCTTCTCACATCAGTACATATAGGTTGACCCTATCATTCTTAACAGATACCATGAAATTCTATAAATCTTTCTCCCATAATTTATTTAGTACATAGCCCTTTTACAGGCATTGAGGAAACTTTCAGTTTTATTTTCCTCTCACACAAGCATCCTGTAGGTGAATGTCCTAGCACATTCACATCTGTGCATATTTGTGGAAATAACTTTGCAGCGGAATCCTAGAATGAAGTTCACTGGTTGTGAGAGTGTATCCATTTTATATTCTGATAGACGCTGTCAAACTGCCCTTTAGCAAATGGCTTTGCCAATTCTCACTCCCATACAGAGGGTATGAGAGAACAGTTTTCTTGCATCTGCGCCCAAACTGGGCATCATGAATCTTTTAAATGTTTGCCAATCTGTTGGGTGATAATTTCTTTTCCTTTCAACCTTCAGGGTCATTTACACCTCCCTCCACCTGCTCTGCTTGGGCTTCTAGCTGCTGACAGCCAAAGGCATTCTGCTGGAGGCAAAATGAGGTCAAGGCCAGAAGTATATTTCTTTTCAGTGGAAGGGGGTGTTTATTTGGGCAAATGTGACCCGTGCAATGCATCTTGTTTGTTTGAAAGGGAAAGAAGTGAGTCTAAGGAGCTCCCTGCAGCAGGGCTGGTTGTCTCGGCTCTAGTGAGTGCTCCAAAGTATTGACTGACACATTGTGATCAGTTACAAGGTGAGTATGTTCATCTAGTCATTTTTTTTTTCCTCATGAAACATCTATTGAGAATCATTTCAGCATCAGGCATAGATCTGCCACCAAGGACCCAGCACTACAAAGTGAATCAAGACTTTGTCTTACGGGACTTCGGTTCTTTTGGTCAGGAGGAAGCAAACTAGCAGAGCCACAACCCTTGTAGCAATAAGAAATTAGAGCAGAAGGAAGCTCTATAATGCAGAGTTCTCTGCACAAAGCATGCTTAGTCAAGGCGGTCTGGGCAGTGGCACCAAAGGCCAGGAATGAGTGCCAAAAGGAGTGGCCTATTAAGAAGGTTCCACCATTGGAATGCACGGCACAGAAGGCTGTGATGCAGAAGGAATGGGGAGCACGTCGTGGGGTGGTGGGTAGGACCTTGGGCAGCATTGAGTTTGCATTTCTATGAATGTGTAAAGAAAGGCTACCCAAAGGTTTTAAGCAGGGCCATAGCACAGTCTGGCTTATTGTCCAAGTTAACAGCATTGAGATTTAGGCATGCCTTGCCTTTGGAATAATATAAATGTGTGGCAGAAGAGCTGAAATTGCTAATGTACTGTGGCCACTCCCACCTGAATCTGACAGTCCTTGGAACCATATGTAGCTGTCAGCCTTACCGTATCATCAGAGCATAGCAAGATCCCACAATAGGGGTGACAGGGTGGACAGAACGTGAGAACTGAGGATGGCTTGTTGAGTTCCTGACCTCTTGTGCATGCTGAGCTCTCCTCTCCACAGGAGCATTTCTTAGCTGCAGAAAGCACTTGAGCTTACAAACCTAGGGACCTGCCTTGGTATACTCTGCATCCAAAACAGTGTTGTGACCAAAGATGGGGAACGAGTCCGTGTGTGTGTGTGAGCCTTGAAGCAAGTGCACAAGTACTTTGGTTCATGCAGGTGTGTGCACTGTTAGGAAGTCACATTGGGTGCCTCAAGTAGAAGAAAAAACATCTTTTGGTTGGTGCAAATTCAGTAGGTAAAAAGGTTCATGGTTATTGTTGTTATATTCCCAGCCTTATTACCAATAACATTTCAAAGAGTAAAAGGATTACAGTGATCCAACTGCCTAAGTTAGCTTAAGAGAGACCAGGGGAGTGATTGGCAGGTGCCTTGCACAGGGAAACATTTTGATGTGTTCCATGCTCAGTGGCTATGCCTCTCAACCATACAAATCTCCTGGTTGCTACCATAGTAGGTAGGCATGGAGCTCACCTAGTGCTAGCTCCTTTCACACTCACCCAGCCTCTCTTATGTATTTTACTATAGGCCCACACTACTAGATTCTGAAGCCAGACACTATTTCTAGGCCATTTCCTATCTTTTCCCAATACTTTATAATGTCCTGATAAGGCAGTGTCAAACGTTTTTTTGCTCTGGCATGGCTACTATAGAAAACAAGCAGCTGCTGCCTACACCAATTATACATATTCTAAACCATTATTTTGAAAAGAGTTTGGAATAAATTTCCAATGTGATGTCTTTCTTTCTCATTTTCTGTTCTCCACCACATAGTCTACTGTGTTCAAGGAGAGAGATTTTTCTCAGCCTGCAGTTGGCTCCCTTTGAATTTTTTTTTTCCTGGCAATCATGGCAGTGGGACTTGCTGTTGTAGCAAGACACATTTCATTTTTATTTTTACTGTCTCTGTCTTAATAGCGAGGCCTGCCTTCATCCGCTTGGAAATCACATTATCTTGCATGTGGGCTAATAAATAGTGCAGTCTGAGACCTCAACTCCAACCAGCCTTGTAGAAGTGGAACATTTAATAGGCTGATCCTCAATAGATAATTTACAAGACTTCCACTTCTTATTGATTAACTTTCATAACTCACTCCAGCAAATAAATTATGCATTTGTTGTCATCACATTGGATATGCACAAACCCTCCTGTGAGGGCCGATAGACCTTTAGAAGCCTGCACAGCCAAGTCAGCCTTCTGCACAGTGAGCTGTGAGGGAGAAAGGAGACAGCTCCACCACTCACATGGGCAGGTGGCCATGGCATCGGAGCAAGTCGTCAACAAGTTATTGAAAATATAATGACAAGTAACTCTGCAATTAACACTTATACTTTTCCCAGGAAAAGTACAATTTCTTGTAAATGCTTTTCTGTAGAAGGCAAACAAGTGAGTGGTCCACTGAGGATGATGTGGCAGAGGATTAGCAGGCAGCAAAAAGGTATGTGCCGTGAGGTGACTCTGAAGCAAGCGCTACACATTGGATGGAAAGGATGTGAGACAATTCTGTCATTCAATCCTGGGTGTCTATTCTCAACTGTTATATTCTCAAAGCAAAATGCTTTTGCCATTTAATGGAGAAGAAATTAATTCTGATTTTGAAAATGGAAATCATTGGGTTGGTTCACTCCCTGTAGTTTTTTTCAACCTTGATTCACTTAGAAATGGGCAGCTACAGCATGATAGTCTCAGGAAAGACAAGAAAATTTGTTTTAGTTCCATGTACAGGCTTTGAGTCCAACTCTAAGTCGTTTGTGTGCATGCCTTGTGACCTCAGTCAGTCTCCAAATTTCTCTTGTCCTGAACATATTTCTGGTTTTGCCCTCATGAAGTTGTCATGAGAGAGAAATAAGCAAACATGGATGAAATGTTGATTATATGGCAGAAACCCTATACATGCCCATGTATTTATGCATCTATGTGTGAGTGTTCCTGGGGAAAATGAGTAGCCATCTGTAGGAAATCACTACTCGCTAAAGCATGGAACTTGATCCATGAGGTTGCTCAAGAAAAAGGAAGAGATTTGATGAGAAATAGTCCCCTGTATCTAGAAGCAGCTGTCCTGTGTCTGGCTTTGGGGCCTCTGTGTAACATTATCCTTTGCTTTCTGTGTCCCCAACCCTTGCTTTCTGCCCAGAGTCTCTTCATTGGCAATCTCAAGGATGTAGCACTAAACCTCACATTTTAGTCCTCTGGCAATCATCCATTTTTGTGTTCCACAAAGTCTATACATACCAGGGTCTCCTTACAAGCTTCCTAGGTCTATGACGTAAATAGACCTATCGACAGGAAAGTGGACAGAACTCACATTGTAGTAGTGTCTTATTAATAATGCACCATATGTATGAGGTATGATCAAAAGACATGGTGAAAATTTAAATTTAAACATGTTTTATACTAGAAGACTCACTGCGATTAACCCTCCCAGAGTACTCCCTCTCACTTCAAATACGCAGCCCATCGCCCTTGCCCCTCTCTAAAGCAGTTTTGGAAGTCCTTGTGTGTGAGTTGTTTGCCACACCTAATTAGTTGAAAATCTTTATCTTTCATAATCATTTTGACTTTGGGAAGAGCCAGAGCTCCCATGGTGGCAGCTCCTGAGAATGAGAAGGCTGAGGATACACTGTCATGTGTGTGCGACTCGGCTTTTTTGCTGGATGCACTCGGCAGCAACGCTCTTCATACTTTTGATCACATGTCATAAAGACACACACAAAAGAGGACTTCCTGAACAGCCTCGGAGAGCGGCAATGCGTCTTTTGCTAAAATAAATTTTTTAAAATGTAAGCATTCACCCTATAATTTGATCACAGAGGATATTATATTTATATTGGCAGCTATGTGCTACATAGTATGGAAGAAGGCTGCATGTTACATGTCATGAACCTAGAAATATCAGCCTATTTTGTGAGTCAAGTTTTCTAAGGTGAATGGGGTTACATAGGGTATCAGGAAATTGTCAGAAGAGAATCAGTGTGTCAAACAGTAGCCAGACCATGGCCAGCTAATAACACTGTTTCTGAGGAAATCAGAAAAGGGAATTCTGTGACATCCAACATGGACACATGATGGAATAGTGTGCAATACTGCAGCATGTGTGTATATCTGTGTGTGTGTGCACGTGTGTGTGCAAGAGAGAAAGAAAGAGAGAGGAAGAGGGAAAGGGAAAAACCTCCTTTTCTAATTCTGGGAAAATCTCACATCATCCATTCTACCCATGACCTTGCTGGAGTCAGAGACCCTGGGCAGACAGGATGTAGCCAGGGACACTGCAGTGCAAGTATGCAGGGCAATGAGCTCTGAAAAGACTTTCCTGAGGCCTTAGCCAGGCTGAGGAATTAGCCCTGGCACTGTGTGGATTGCCCATGTCCCCGGGATTTATTGTAATTCTCCAGATGACACAGGAAAGGCGCTGCCAATGTCCGAAACTCCCGGCTCCCTTTACTCCTACTCATGTTCACCAGATGTCTTCTGTTCGTGTTCCCTTTCTTCACATGGTACCATTTGCTTGGCATCCACACTCCAGCCCTACCTCCCTGAGGGTTCACCTGGGTCACCTTGAAGTCCTGGAGTACAGGTGTACAGTCCCTTTATTTATCCTCTCCTGGCACGGGTCTGTCTTCCTTTACTCTCAGGGCAATCTCTGTCTCTAGCCGCTGTGTCCTGTCATTAGGAAGAATGAACTGAAATCAAGTAAAGAAATGGACCTTGGAGCTCTAAGGACACTGGCAAACTGTGCCCCTGCTGGGGGTTTTGAGACCGACTGCAGAAAAGGCCTCCCCCTCAGGACTGAGAAGAGCCCTGCTCCCCCAGAAACCTGCTTCCCACATCTTGGTGCCTAGGCCCCTGCAGTCCTGCCTGGTGAGGCTGGTTCAGTTCTGTGCAGATTCTAGGCTACCAAGAAGACCCGTTTGTGTCACTGCACATTTTGTAGCAGTCCCATCTCATTGGGCCTGCCGGTAATAGCCCCGGAGCTCCTAGGCAGCACTTAGACAAGGCCAAAATGGACTTAGAAAGCTTTGTATTAAGCAGATGTTTACTCTGGGGGAAGATTAAAACCATTTTGCATCAAAGAACAAGGCGGCAGCATTTCCCCAAAGCATAAAAGAATAGTTTCCTGTGCTTCAATGAGATTCTGCGTCCTCTGCTTGACACCCTCCTCGTCCTTGAAGTGAAAGTAAGTCCAAGTCAGCCCAGGTGAGTGTGACAGAGGCAGGTGGCAGAGATGAGAGTGAGTAGTGCCTTTGCTGCTGCCCCCAGCTCCATCGCTGCTTACAAAGATAAGAAAAGCAATCTACCTTCGCACGCCATGGGGTAGCAGGAGGTAGAAGAGAGGGCCCCCAAACCCAGTCCCCATGTGGTCTGGTCCTGGCAAAGTATGAGAATATGAAGAAGCTTCCGATGTGGTCATAAAAGTACACACACACACACACACACACACACACACACTTTACCAGCTACACTGAAAAAACAAAAAGTGTACATGCTTATGTGCACTTATAGATTTTATAATATGCAAATCAAGAGTCCCAAAATGGGTGCCGGATGTGTCTGGACTTAATTCACAAGTTACTCTGCTGTGTGACTGTGAATGTGTCACTTGGCGTCTCAGAACCTTTGTTTCCTGATGTATGAAGCAAGGCTGATGACCCATATGAAGTGTTTTCTGAGGCTTAAGCAAAATACCGTGTAAGTCATCCAGTCTGAGGCCTTGGAGTTGAGACCAACCAGAGGTGTTGCTGAAAGTATTGGTTATAGCTGTCAGGTTTTTTGGGTGTTCTTGTTGTTGCTATTGTTTTGTTAGAGACTTTGAAAGAAACTCAACAACAAAGCAAATCATAGTCATCCTTGATCCCGAGTTTATGAGGTCCAGACTCTGCTGGGACAATGGGGGAGAAAGTTCATGTGACTGTATTAGGAATCCTGCCCTGATCTAACCGCCAGTGTGTGAGACTCTGACCTCCTAAGCAGAGAGCGAAACATAACCAGCTCACCCCACACCACTGTGTCCATAGCCAGCGATCACAATAGCAGGCACAGAGTGCTTCGAGCCAGGCTTGGCCCAAATTAAATTCTTTTTTTTTTCAATTGAATTTTTTATTGGTACATTTTACATATAGCTCACAATCACACTCAACACTGGGGAATTTGTACCAGTATATGACATGAGTTAATTCTCATTTTTACCCATATCCCCAAATTAAATTCTTAACAAGAGGTCGCCCCCAAGCTAGTGAAGACATAAAAGCCTGGGGGCTCTTTGAGGTCACTCAACTGGGCAAAGTGCCTAGCACAGAATGGCCCACATGGCTCTTCAGGCAGCAAGTGAGCAGGTGGAGAAATGTCACACTGAGTTCATGGGGCCTCTCACGCCCCAGCACTCAAGTCGCTGGATCCCTTTTGCTGTTACCACTGAAGTTGTTTTGTTGGAGGACAAAAACCTCTTTGCTCAAGGCCAAGTGCATTTTATGGAGCATTTAATGATTCTTCCATAGAAGTTTGAGTAGCTGTGTTTTGGTTTCAGCCGTCCAAATAAGTGCCCTGAATCCCCTCTGTCCTTCTTGCTATTTATTATCTGTACAGAGGGGGAGGGATGGGCCAGTTAACACATGTCGCTTCTGGGTTGTGTTGTTGACGCTTCAGCAGCAGTGGGAGGAGGCATCTGGTCGTCCTGGTGTCTCGGGAAGAGGACATTTGAGGGGAAATATTTTGGAACGGGAAACCAGAGCAAGATTGTTTTTGTAGGATGATGGAAAAGTGGAACAACCAGTCAGCATGGAGACTCTCCCAAGTTCTATTAAACTGCACATCTTCTGGAACCATTTTAAAGGTTAGGACTCTGTCTCCTGCTGTCATTTGGTGATCGTGGAATTTAGGAATCTGTGACCCCAGGCACAGCTCCTGTCTTAGGAGCTTTTTTCTGTTGCATCAGTGCCTTGGGTCAGGCTGAGAGAGCAGCTTCCCATCTCCCATGTGCTCAGCTGCCAGGAAAGGATGAGCCCTTTTAAGTATGAGATCTGTTTATCTTGCAATTAGTATGAAGAAAGGGCCTTGGAATTAAATGTAGGTTATTGAATTTGACTTTTCTAATAGCAAAAAAATTGACTACATCCTGGTGTTAATTCATAGACCTTGAGATGCCTGTACTCTTTTGTATTTAACAGTTCAGTTGTCCATGCTTAGTGGTACTGGGCTGGCTTCCTGAGTTTCAAGTACTAGACATCCACTTTGACATTTATGAGGAGGACACTGAGTAGCTCACACAGTCTCAGGAAAGCAGAAGGAAGTGGTTTGGATCTGGGAAAGGGGAATTAGCCACCAGGGTCCAGCTACAGAACGAGCCTGTTTTTGTTCTGTCTGCGTGATCCTCTGACAGTTCTGTCATTTCGTCACTCTGGTTCAGTGTAAGGTTCTGGAACAGGGAGTACTTGTAGGTTGTATTCTTTCTCTGGGGGAGTCTTCTGGAAGAAGTCTGAAGAATTGTTTGAGCTCCCATAGTGAGGGCATTAGTTTTTGTGTGAAAAATTAACAGGGCACTTTTTGTAAAATAATACCACAATACAGTGTTAGGGAGATACAATGTATATTACTGACTGAATCTATTGATGTTAACCATTCTAATGGTTAATATATTAAAGCAGATAAGTGATGATCAGAAAGGCTTCTGTGAGGAAATCCACCCACCTACCTATCCATTCATGTATCTGTGTAACCATCTGACTGTGTCTACCTGTCGTGTATCCATCCATCCATGCATTTCAATGCAGAACGTGTACAGTCTTATGATGGATAATGTTTCAAGATAGTGTCATGAGAGTGAGGGACCTTTTTCCCTCTTTGGAACCATAAACATCTTTGTGAGATATAAATGTCACCAGAAACCAGAGCGCCAGATGATACACTCCACTGGGTAATAAATATATGAAGGACTCTGCCAGATATTTTGTAGCAAGAAAGAATTTACATTATATCCAAGACTGAGAGCCTAATTTTGAACTCACATTTCTTGTAGTCTCCATCCATGCCTCAGACTACAGCCGTAGCCAAGCAGGGCAGAAGAACCTTGGTCATTAGTGTTGAATTGCTGCATTAAAATACCTTTAGTATAGTGATTCTCAACTGGGAGCTACTTATTTCACAAGGATCATTCAACATGTGCAGAGACATGTTTGGTTGTCCCAACTGGACAGAGGGATGCTCCTGACAGCTAATTGGTAGAAGCCAGGGCTGCTGCTTAACACCCTATAGAACACAAGACAGCCTCTCCTAAAAGGGTATTATGGAACCCAATGTGTCAAGGGTATGGAGATTGAGAAACCCAGCTTTAGTGTAATGGGTGTAAACACCATTCAAATCAACACCTGTATAATACTACATTATTAAGAGAATACAGGAAGCTCTCATATGATTATACCCAGAGTAACTGGGACCCGGGGAACCACTAGACTTTTTTCCTTGTTTCCTTTCTTTATGTCACTTTCATTTCCACGAACTAGCTTCCTGTACATGGCAGGAAACTGTTGCTGAGAACCCCTCTGTTTAGAGATCAAAAGGTGACTGGCCCAGCGTAGGTCAGGCTCCTCACTACTGAGCCAATCAGCTATGTCCACATTGCAGGGCTGGGTCCTGTGGAGCCAGGCATGGCCCTGAGTCTCTGGGCATGTGTATGAAGCCCTTTCCTGTGAACCTGGGAACCTAGTTATTCTGAGCCAGCCTGACACCGCTATTGGTGTCTGCTTCCACTGCTCCATCTCTTATTGCCAGGACATTTGTAAATCTGCTGTTATTTCCAACAGAGCCGTGTCAGAGAATGTCACATAGTCCTTGCCAGATTGTTGAGCACCTTGGCCGAGTATCACAAAGCTGAGGCACTTACAGAGGATATGAAGACTGTCGATTTCCAGGGAAGCTGGGCCCTGACATTTAAGGTGGGATTGCTGAACTCAGTTGGTTCTGGAAACACCCTCTTCCCCAGGTTGTCTGCCTTTAGACTTCTGAATTTACAAGCTTTCCAGGTCAGACAGCCTATGGGGAACCAGTCTTATATGGCTTTGTCAGCCCTCTCTGGTCCTGGGTCTGATCACAGTAGTCACCTTGTGTCCTATTTAATATATTTGTTGCAGTGTATATGAAACTCTGGTCAGTTTCTATGATGATATTGATAGTTTTCTTTTTTTCTACCTAGATGAAATTTGTCAAGCCTGCATTGTGCTAAGCCCTATTAAAATGGTGCCAGAGACCCAATTATGGGAGCTACAAAGGCATTTGAGAGTAACTACAGAAAAACACATAAAGGGATTAAAGATCAAAAATGGGATTCTAGTGAAAGTACATTAGGAGACATCAGGCAGAGAAATATGAAAGCATTGGAATACGAACAACAAAGACACGTAGAGCCTTCTGAACATGATTACTTCTCACCCAGAAATCATTGAATTTTGTGCATGTTTACTCTTTTTAAAAACAAAATGAATAATCGATTATACTTATGTCAGGTGGACATATTTTTAAAGTCTGCTGTGCATTAAATTATAGATGGGCTTTGAGTTTAATCCTTAGTTTTTTAAATCTTAGATCGGATGGTGTTGGTGACTCCTGATATTTGGCAGTGAGCACGTTTACTGTGTTCACAGGATGTTCTTGGTAGCTAAACTCCAAGAGGGGCTGAAACCCCAAGCTTGTCACTTAGTGTTTTCAGAGACAAGGCTGAAAAATCACAACCCATTTTCAGCATTTGCTACATTGAGGTCCAAATAGGAGGGTCACAGTGGCAGGGTCTTTTAGAGCTGTGCTGTAGAGTTCAAGAACTGAAAACAAAGGAGTGTCCCATCTTTTCCTGCTGGAGACTCAGGTGCCCACATTAGCCCATATGACTTTACCAGGCACAGTGATGTGGACACTGGAGATGCAGGGAACAAGTGTCTCACTGCTTCTTCTGTCTGTAGGGGAAAAACACAGCTTCCTCTTTGCTGCAATATCTTCTCCATCAAGTGATAGGCTCTGTGTGCTAAATTTTCTAATATTTCAAAAGAAACCAAAAATGTCTGATTTTCATACAGATATTGATCACGTGTGATGCAAAAACATAGAAAAGTGCCTGCACCTAAAGACAACACAAGCTCACAGATCACTACTTTAAAGTTGTCACTGTGTAGAGAGAAAGAAGGGCCAATTTTCAGCCATTTATCTTCAGAACTATTTTTGGAAAGCTGTGGCATTACCAGGAAACCAGCATCACTGGTCAAGCCTCTATAAACTTAAAACATTTTATGAAAGTATAAAACATCATTAATCTTGATTCACTTTTTGAAAGCATAAATCATATGTCCCAGTAGTTTCTGAAATTAATGGTGAGAAGAAAAAGCTATTGTTCTCAGGTTAAACCAGCAAAGAAAGTGCATCCCAGTGACCCGGAAGGCTCTGTCTGTCTTTATGTTATGGAAAACGTGGTGATCTTTCTTTTTGCAAGGAAGTTCCTGGCCTGGGCAGCATTCACCTGTGGGTTTGCCCATCAGCCCATTTTAGATAGAACTCATCCTTGAAAGACCTTTCCCAACATCCACAAGCACAAAACGGTGACATGGCATCTTTGGAAATAAAAAACTATTCTGTCCAGTATGGCAGCCACTAGCCATGTGAGGTATTTAAGTGAGTTAGTAAAATGAAGTAAAAATCAGTTCCCTGACTACTTTTGACACGTTCAAATGCACGGTAGCCTCACGTTGCTGGTGGTTACCATACTGGGCAATGGAGGCATGGAACATGCCTTCGTGGACATGGCACACTGATGATCCTAGCACAGGGGGAAGAAGGATTTCGGGGACAGAAAATGCGAGGCCCCTAGAGCATTAAGAACAACAGGGAGGGCCAAACAGAGCTGGGTTCAATTCTAAGACACAGACTTGATCCTGGCCATCACAGCTCTTTGTGCTGTGGGTCCCTCAAGCTGTACAAAACCCAGGAGGAGGCCTTCTTCATCCTGAACTTGTGAGCTTTGAAATGGGATTTAAATTTTATTCTCAGTGCTGCCTCTAGTGTTCTTACTTTATCAGGTTGCTTCCAATGTGTTTTTTTCATCTTTCTCAATGGAGATAATAAACAATATAATAAAAAAGGAGCCTGCACATAAGCCAGTCAGAGCCCAAATCACCAGGGCCCATTCCGTAAGTGCATTATAGAGATTCCAGAAATGCCCCATACCCACCCCCCCACAGACACACTTTCTAAAAGTAAATTTTTACTGGAAGAGTCTGCTTGGCCATTGAGCTGAGAGTTAGTCCTGGGACTATATGACAAGTTCAGCAACCTTGGTTGGCAGCTGCGTTTTCTACCAATTACTACACTTGCTAAATTTGGCCAAGTATTTTTCTCTTTAAGACTCACTGTGGTGAGAATCAAATAAGATGACTTGCTAGGGGCTGCCCACGTCACACGCTCTCAAAAAAAAATCATAATAACAGCAACATCACAGTTTAATGATGGTCATTTGTCAGTGATGTATAATATTAAATGTGGCCTTTTGATGATGAAAATGGTGTGGTGGAAATCGTGATGAAAGGAAAAGGAAAAATTGCAAAAAGAGGAGAAAGGATGACTTTGTGACTCAGCTATACATCGCGGAGGCCTATCTTTTAGATTAGAGTCCAGTGGACAGAGAAAACTGATCCCAGGCCAGTGCGCCCACCCCAGACCTTGAAAGGCAAACACACCCAGAGAACCAGATATTACCGTGGCGGCAGAGCGCTAGGAGGTGAGCAGCCCCTGCAGATAAAACCTACAGCTTCCTTCATGGTTTGTCCAGCTTTTCTGCAAAGTGAAGACCAGAGCAAGAAGCAAAGGCAGACAGATGGTGTCCCGCAGACTCTCCCTCCAGCACTTTCATCTCGCCTCTCGCTATTAATTCATCTGTTTGGATGGATACGTTCACGCATAGAACCAAGATGAATAATAATGAGGTTTTTAATAACTCCCTGCATTTGCATTCCTAGTTACTCTTTACATGGTTCTAGCTGATTAAAATGAATCATTTACATAATTAACATATGGTTATAGTGTTGGCTTTAATATGCTGATTATCTCAATACTTTTGTCTGGAGTCAATTGGATTCTAACTGTAACAATTGTTTGAAGTGAGACTAGTTTATTCCTGGGAGGATGGAAAGGGTATTTGCCATGGTGCCTGATTAGCAACAGCACAACTCTTCTACCAAGTTTGTTCTGTCTCTGTTTGGTAATGTGAGTGAAAAATAAGTAAATAATGTTAATCAGTGCGATTATTGTCCGACAGTAGCTCCCATGCCTTATCTGCCTGGTGCTTTCCCATCCACTGTCTCAAATTCTTGCAGTCACCCTGTGAAGTCAGTGTCATGCCCACCATACAGATGCAGAAACTGAGGCTCAGAGAGGGGAAGCACTTTGCTTACACCTCAGTGCTGGTCTCTTTAGAGCCGTGAATTTTCTCCAGGCTTCTTCCCATAATCCACACTTTTTAATGGCCTTCTATCACAGTGTGCCAACCTCAGCTTTATTAACATTTCCAATCGTGCACCATGATAGTTGCTGGGAAACCATTTGCTGGTGAGGGGTTGCCCTGTGCTGCACGGGGCATTTAACAGCATCTTTAGTTTCTACCCACTAGATGCCAGCAGTATCTCTTTCCAGATTTATGACAAGCAAAGCATTTCCAGGCTTTACTGAAGTCCTCTGGGTGTTGGGGGAGTAGAGAACTCCTGCTTCCAGTTACCTTTGTTTTATAAAAGATTAAATCAAAAGTATTAACCTGCAGACACGTCATCCTGGCTGGTCTAGTGGTACTGAGTAAGCACTTAGGGTGACAGGCTTCTTGAAGCCAGACATGGATAGTTAATGTTTTTCAGGACTCTGGATATCTGATTCTGAGTCTCCGCGGAATCACTATATTCTGGATCAGAGACATCTCTGTCTGCCTTTGCGCTTCTCAGCACCCATCCCCCCACACTCCCTTCCTAAGGGCTGTGCTTGGTATCCTCAGATGGACTACTTTGGCGAGTTCATAACGTGTATTTCAGGATACCATTTTCTCATTAGCTGACCCCAGGCATGGATGCCCTAGGCTGTGATCTGATTATCTTGCTGGCTCCTGTCGAATCTGAAAGAGACTTCAGAAGGAGTGGCTAGTTTTTCTGTTTCAGTACCAGAGGTTTTGGAATGTGAATGCCTTCTGAACGTTCCTGCATATTTAAAACGCGTCTGGGCTAATTGTGGGACTGTTGTCCACAATTAGTCTGCAGTAGGCATGATTAATTGCAAAGAACACTGACATTTATGCATAAAATGCTTGAGGTCAGAAAGAAGCAGGGAGACGTGGCAGCTTCAGCAATGGTGAGCAGAATACTAATCCAGGTGACCCCAGAAGCAAACCCCTGCGAGGAGAAAGCCTTCATCAGCAGGACTGGTATTGTATTGGGGCGGATGACTCTGTATTTTTAACTTCCTTATGTTTTGTTCTCCTCTGCTCCAGAAATCTTTAGTTTTGTTCAGGATTTCAGACGCTTCTCTGCTGTTTTTATAAAAGACAAGGCCTGTTTTTTGTTTTTTGTTTTTCTCCCTCTTCTCCAACCTGGATCTCACCCTTGAAGCTCATAATTTGGGTCTTTAACAAAGCATCGCTGCATTATGTGATTCTTAGGAAGAATTAAAAAGCAAACAGATGGCCACAGCCCCACCGCTCACACCAGCCGGTGAACATTGTTTTTCACTCAAACTAAAGTGATAGATGGCCGCAGATAATAATTACAGGACCAACACTAGTGAAAGAAAGAGAAAAGAAAGCTCATCTCTGACTCTGTTCTAATTGAAACCAATTACTATCAGTGGTCACTGGTGAGGAGAAGAGGACCTGAAATGTATACACAGGTGTCTATAGGACACACGCAGGGGCACATGGATGTAACTGTCTTCCACATATACAAATACACATGGTTTTATTTACTTAGCAATGTATCACAGAGCCTCCATTGACTGTCCTTCATTAGACAGTTACAACATACCTTACTTAGCTTCCTTACTAGACTCTTTAACCGTTTTTTATTATAATTATTAGCACTACACATATACACAGAGTTGTCTGTACATAGATATGCAAGTAAAACAGAGAGAAATGGACTTTCATTAATTTTTGCAAGCACATGGATTTCCTAGAAATGTGGTTGCTGGGTCATAATTTGTTTCAGAAACGTGATTCAGAACTTCCTACTATACAGAATGCTGTTCAGTTTATATCACTTTCTTGCCTTTGGTACATCATCTCCTTTAAGAGACATGAAAAGAAGAAGAAACAGGCAGATATTGAGTGCCCATGACCCAGAGGTTTATTTTCTACTCTCTGCACATTCGGAGGCTCAGCACAGACTGAAGGCAGAACGGGACCTGACATGAGGACAAGGGTCCAGTCAGAGAGGGGTTACCAAGATAATTTCAGACTCCAAAGGAAACTGTGTTCATTCTCTTAGGAAAACCAGACAATTACCTAATCTATAACTGGCCTCTGTGCCTTCGTGCCACCATTCTGATACAAGTTCTATGATTCTTGGTATTTCCAACCAAATTAGAGTGTAAGTTCCTTGAGAGCCAAAATGGTATATAGAGAGACATCGTGGACCTGTTTCCAGCAAGGACTGAGCAGCTGCGGCTGTTTGGAGCAGGACCACATGTGACTCAGACAGGAAGAGTTTACAGTAGAATTGCAGGGAACAGTGCAGTGAATTGCAGTTCACCATAAGCAGTGAACAGTGGAGAGACAGCTGCAAACCGGAAACTCTTTTTCCATTCTTCCATAATAAGCTAGGACTATTATCATAGCTATCAGCATGTACCAAAAATTTTCTGTCACTGTATGAAGGCAACTTTCTGGGGAAAAGAGAAAAAACACAAGAAGGGAGAGAGAACAGGAGAGAGGTAAAGAGGAGAGGGAGAAAAAAGAAACACACTGGAAATTCTGAAGAGTATCCTACTTCTAGGTTGGTTTTTATCTGAACTTTTCTATATTTTGGAATTTACTGCAGAGAAGATGTGTTCTGTTTGAAGTTAGATATGGAGAAAAGATCCACAGTAAGTGTTAATAAAGACAGTATGAAATCCAAGCCACAGACAGTAGGGAGAGGCAGGTGGATTTTGGTCTGGGATGTGGAAGGCTGCTCTGCCCTGTTCTGCATTTTCTTGACTTTGCAAGGCTACTAAGCGATGTGCATTCTTTCCCGCAGAATGGATGGTGTTAATCTCCAGTCCCTTTGTAATAAATGCTGAGCTGTGAACAGGAGATGGCCGAAAGAGAGTGCCCGGGCAAACCTTAATCTTTAATAAGGTGCACAGCTAGTCTATAACTGTCAGAGGTGACAGAGGAACCAGGCCTTCTGCTGTCTTGATCGGAATAAGAAGCAGGTCTGACCTGTGTGGGCTGTAGGTGCCCAGCTCTTTGCTGTGCTCTGGGCAAAGTCAAAGGGTCCTTCATTCTGGGGCCTTGCCACATTCACAGGAAAGCTTTTTTTTCCCTTTCTTTTTTTCAAGCAAGTGAGCACATTTTCAAGATGCTCAGCTTCCTGTGAGATCGAGTTTAGGTACATTCTGATTCTACTTGAATCTCGCCTTCTAACTTAGGCCCCGGGTAGCAGCCCTGTGCAATGAAATTATATCACTTTTGAAGCTTAGCAGATGGGAATTGTCATAAATGATATTTTAGTCACAGATATGAGCCATAAAACTCGAAAGATAAAGTATCTTTGTGAGACACACATGGAGAGGCAGATACAGACCCAGCACTGACAGGAACTTCTCCGCAGGTTTGATGGAGTGCAGGGATGGCCCCCCGGCTGGGATGATACCACGGGCACTCGTGTTTGTAAATGACACAGAATAAAGGAAGGGACATGGAGTATGAATTCAAAGGAAGTAGACAGAGCTGGGTTCCAATACAGGGTTAAATATCTACTGTCCAACAGAATCCAATGTCCTATCTTTTCCTGAGCCTTGTAGCTTTTTGATTCCCCCAGAAAGGGAGAACTCTGGCATGTCCTTCTTAGGGTGCCTGGCACGGTTCTTGGCACAGTGTAGGTCCCCACTGCATCAGTATTCCCGTCTATGCTCCATACAGCCTTCCCCTCAAGTGCCTGTGTTGCTTATTCCTACTTATGCTGGATTATTCTGCTGAGCTGAATAATTCATTAGAGCTTGGGTTCTGAGATACGGCATAACGCGCTCCAGCAGACTAGCCTTAAGCCAATATGTATATTAATGCTTTTTATTCAAGAAATGTACCTGGCTCTCGTGGACTGTGACCCCACCTCCCCATTACTGCCGTCACGTTAACCTGACAGGAAGATTATTTTGCGTTGGACCAAGGGTGATTGTTATACCCAAATGAAAAACAGGCAACAGAATATAAATAAAAACTGAAACCTGCTGGGATCTTCTAGAAACACTGAAACTCTCCCTCCGACTTCTAATATGTATTTTGCCACATTCTGGTGGTTGCACCATTACAAAAAGATTTATTTGCACTGTACCCACCTACTCTGGGGGTCCGTGAGGTCTTCCTAGGAGTGAAATAGTCTTATCTAATCTCCAGTAACTGGGTATGTTGAAGCAGCTGATGACTGCGTGGTTTTCATCCAATCCGGAATGTATCTCCTCCATGACTTGCCAACACTTGCACTTGGAGGCTTTAGCATCTACAGGTCTAAATATACTCTGGGGTAATTTACATTACCATGCAGATCTTGGTGGTCGGAGGAGATGGTATGGTAGATATTCTACAGTTCTGCCCATATGTCTTTTTAGAGTGGGTACGTACATGTGAGTGTTGAAGGAGGACAAAGAACAACTTTGGTTTTTCCTATGGCTCAGCCATTATGCGGGCCATTTTGCATTTATTATCCTATTTAATCTTTTCAGTAACCTTGGGAGATTAATATCATTCTCTCTACCCTAAGATACTCAGAAGCTCAAAGAAGTAAAACCACTTCTATGGCCAAATTGCTAACTACTGAATTTGAAGTCAATGTTCAAATTCAGCATTCTTCACTCCATAATCTCTATCTTGTCCTGTCAGTCTCAAGGTCCTATGGGTCTAATGTATTTTTAGTTCTGATGATAATAGCAAAGTCTACTTAAGCTAAATTCTAAGGGAATATGCAGAAACTTTGTTTTGCAAGGAAAAGTGGCCACTGAATCATTCCTCCATAAAAGTGTGATATGTACTGAGCTCCTCAATGCTAAGAGTTTTCTCCTGTCTGGTATTTGGCATGGGTTCAGGCGTGCATGCATGCATGCAGTCTACCTATGTGTTTTTTGTCCCTTTTAATTCTTCAGCTCCTTGAAAAAGTTGGTGTTGGCGAGTGCCAACAGCAACTAAAACTTACTTGGAGTTTAAAATGCCTACTTACTGTTGGACTTTATACTTTGTCCTGAGAGCACCTCACCTATAAATAAATACAGGTGAAATGAATTATCCGAATCTCTGTTACTGGTTAATCCTGTCTTTTCACACATTATGAATCATTTTTAACCTAATTTATAATTACGACCCCAGCAATGGTTTCTCATTATGTAGTAATACTTCACTTGATCTTAGCCAAAAGGCCGAGAAGTGATTATGTAGTAATACTTTAGACAACTATTCTGTGATACAATGCCTTCTGCAAAGAGAAGGTCTTTCTACATGTCTTGGCTTAAATGCACAGTGAAGGGGAAGCTTTTGGTTGATGGGGCCAAGACCTAGAGCCATTAGCTGATCATCCACCCATCCCACAAGCCAAGGAATAGGATCCTCTGCCAGACACCAAGCCTTGACATTTGATTGTATTTTCATTGTTGTAAAAAAGCACACTGAAAAAAAAAAGTGTGTATATCTGAACCAGTTCCTAAAACAACAGTAGGTATGTAAAGTATTTAGTAAGAAAGAGATTGAGCCATACATTTTTGGAGCATGTACATTAAGGTTCTTCAATGTACATGATGGTGGTGTACAATGAAAGCTCTTTTAGGCATCCCATTAGGATTTTTTTTTTATTTTTTTTGAGACAGAGTCTTGCTTTGTAGTTCAGGCTGGCTCTCAGCTCACTATGTAGCCCAGGCAAGCCTCCAACTCAGCAGTCTTCCTGTCTCTGCCTCCCGAGTGCTGGCATGACAGGCGTGAGCCACCACGCCTGGCACTGTGGTATGTGGTATTGATTGCTGGTAGGCGTGAGTCACCACACCCAGCTGTCTATGTGGTTACCGGGATTGAACTCAAGACCTTGCACTTGCGAGGCAGTGCAAGGAACCAGCACCGGAACCACTGAGCTAAATCTCTGGCCCCCATTAGGATTTCTTGACTCTTAATGCCATCCTGTTAGCTAACCAGTTATATTAAAATTCCTTGAATGTTTTCTCTGTGAAATCATTTTCCTTCTAATCATTAATGTATGTCTTAACACAGCCTCCCCTTGGAGGTGACCCAGTATTTCCATCCCCATTTCGCAGATGAGCATGAAAGATAAGAACGGGTTAAGTGATTTTTGCCTGAGGTCAGACATACTGAGAGAAAGATTAGGAAATGGTGAGTGCTCACCCAGCCCTATGTCTGTGATAAGTTTCTAAATTCAAATTTTCCAACCTTGGTGTTTTCTGGGTTAGACCTCTCACCAGCTACCAGGAGACATCATGTTATGTAATTAATTACAACTATAATTATCTTGGTTTCTGGGTCATTTAAAGATCATCAGTCCATTTTGTTTTCATGGTTCATGCAGCAAAGGAATTATTTTTTTTCTGAAGTACAAGTATAATTAATCTTGTTTTTAGACTCTTAAATAACAGGAAAGTTAAAACATAAAGCAGAGACTTGAGTGTATCTTGCTCAGGGTGTCTTGCAGCAAGTAGAGAAGGCTGGGATTCAAAACCTTTGACAGTAGCTTAAGACTTACAGCCTCAGCTGCCTGGGAAGGGCTAAGAACAAGGGGGACGTGTTTTAACATGAATATTGGGCCCAGTTCATGAGGTACACACAGGTGGGATTCTTTTGCATCTCTAAATATCATGAGATTGCTTAGAAAACCATGATTTCCAGAGATCCTTGTAAAAAGTTCTGTAGAAATGATAGGACAGATAGATACTTAAGGTTGAAACATTTTAAAATTCAGTCTTTCTTTTTTCTTGAGGTCTCACATAAAGTTAAGGGAATTAACTATTCCGGGGATTATGTTTCATTCACTTCAAATGAAATTATTCATAATAAATTTTGGTTAAAATTTTTTCACTTTATTTCTTTTATGGAGAAACCTTCACACCTGCTGTTGCATAGTTCAGTTATGCCCAAAGGTCCTGGAGCAAATGACACTGGGTTACTGTTTCCCAAGTATGGTGGTACCATGCATTTGTCTGCTGAATGAATCACTAGACATCTCATTCGATGGAACCAGGTCTGTTTACAGTCCACGCATGTCACTCCTGGTGTCACCTGAGAAGACTTTCCAAGGAATCATTTCATGATTAAACTACATTGAATATGACAGCTTTGCTTGCTAATCACTCATAGAGGGGGGAAAAAAAAGCCCTCTCCTAACAGCTCAGAACACCTCTATGCTCTAGAATCCACATTCATAAAGCAAGGAAAATATGTTAAAATTCTATGTGGCATTATCTTTAATCATAAGGACTTACAACGCCAAAATATATGAAAGGAGGGAGATGTATTCACTGATTTATGTTTTTATTAAATTATCTATCATTCATATATCTGTGTAGAACCACTCTAGAATCTAACAACTTTCCCAAGAACTAGACAGGCAGGTCTGAACAAGGAAGCTAAGTCTCTGCTGTCTTGCAACTGAAATCAGAGGGTACGAATGATTAAACAGACAAGAAGGGAATCCAAGGGTCACAGCTGCAGGGAAGAGGGAAAGTAACCAGGTGATGAACTCACAGTGAGGGAAACGAGTTTCCTAGGTTTGGAGGCTTGGGGAGACTCTAAAGTGAATTTCGGCTGAGAAAGCAATGGTGTGCAGCAGCTGGTGATGTGACTATGTGGACAAACACCCTTCTAGAAAGACCAAACAGAATGTGTAAACTCCCTAACACTGAATCAAGCTTACTACATCTGAAGAAGGAGAAAGAGGCTTGAGTGGCCATAGGGTTTATTGAAAAGTAAGTAGGCAGCAGAAAAGCAGATGTAAGCGCTAGAGAAATTGATCGACATTTAGGCAAGGTCCAGGGGTAGGTGTTATGTCATGGGGAGACTTTGGATGAGGCTGTCCAAAGACTGCACCCTGGTTTTCAGCATGAGCTTCCTTGCTGTGGGGGAAAACATAGAAGTCATGATGAAGCTTCTTCCATCCTGCAAGGTGAAAGGCTTAGAGTACAGATACATGTTTACAAGCCCACTGAGTCATCATTGACAAAGACACATATAGCAGCAGTTGGCTGAATCCAAGTCCATTCCAGAATCATTACCTCCTAAATGTTCTGATATGGCTGGAAATATTTATTTTTGGGTGTTTTTTTTTCAACTGACTATTTCATTTATACCAAGCCAGTGACAATTCAAGCCCAGAGACATGTTTAATCTGTAATATGGTGGTGAGAGAAGTATCAGCCACATTGTCTTCTTTTCCCATGAAGGTTTCTTGGAACAAGTCCAATACAGCCTACAGTGCCAGGGGCCTTTATTTTTTGGCCATTTCTTCTCTTATTGCATCTGCCATTCCCTGGTGAACACTCTCCCAGTTTTCTCAGTTGCTGATCAGTACAGCAGGACATAAGCATTTGGGTGGAATAAGCTGCTAAACCAGCCTCATTCCCGTCCATTCTTATAGGGCACCAGAGTAGTGGGATTGTGGATTGGTGAGGAAGGAGCATCTTCTACCAGTGAGCACTATCATGTGAGCAGACAAAGTAGAGAATAGACATGGGATGTCCACTACCACTACTACCATTTA
>PVIC010001091.1:40000-99015 GCA_004025085.1 Thryonomys swinderianus
GAGCACATTCATTGTTGAGGTCATTTTGACTTTCCATTGCTTTTGATCAAAATCAAGCAGACATACTCAGTGTTTGTCTTTTTGGAAGGGTGATAGTTTGCAGAGTTTGAAAGGGCAGTCTAACTTCCCCAGATAAGTGGATGTGGAAAGGATGACTCTTGTGGTTTAGGGAGCTGACAAGTGTGAGTGGTCCACACAATTTAAGTGTTTTCTATCCCAATTATCACTTTTTTATGTTAGGAAATATCCTGGGATGAAAGTTGTCTCTCTTTGAGAGAGACAAGTAGAAATGTGATGACATATATAAAAACAATTTTAAGCTGATAAATGTTGTATAGACTTCATTAGTACCATAATTCAAAATGGCAAAATAATGTATCTAAAGCAACTAATTAATGTGGATTTGGATTCTACATATGCTAGTCATCATCCGCCTGGGATCACTACCCTCCCATTCTTCCAGCCTATGTCCCTCCAAATATAAAAGGCAGAGAAGATAATAGGCTTCACCTAGGCTCAAGACTACAAAACTGGGTAATTCACATGAAGCTTAGTTCAGTACCTGGTGCACAATTGGTGTTTATAATTTTTTTTTAACATCCTGGAATGAAAGTTCTCAGAAAACCTGAATGAATCAAAAAGCTGGCTAGATCAACCTATAACATGTAGAAGCATTTCATGACAAATTAAAAGTTAGTTTAATTGAGACTCACTCTTGATCTTTGTTCTGGACTGCAAGGATAAAGATTATGTTGTTCACCCTTAGGCAGATCTCTGTACACAGTTTACAAAATGGGTTTTTGTTGCCAAACCAACAGGTAGAATTTATCCAAATACATTAGACTCTAGAGACCAACTCAGAAGGAGACTTGATCAACCTGGATAGTGTAATTCAGCACAAATGGCACTAACAAGTAATGCTGGTGTCGCGATGTCTTCAGAATGTAGAATGTACCCGATACTGTGCTACATCTTTGTGTGCACATGATCTTTGTACTACTCAGCTAAACCTATGGTTCCACTAATATGTTCTAATAAGAAAATGGGAAATCAGGAAAGAAACACAATTTTCCCATATATTCGCTTTCCTCCCACAAGCCATTGCAGTAACCAGACCCAGCCTGTTAACCTTGAGATGTTGATATGTGGTATCAGAACTCTTAAAGTCAAGACTTAGCCCATTGAAGCCTTTTCTATGTCTCCTAACCTCTGAAACACCTGCTTCTCTCATCTGTAAAGAAGAATATGTTCTTCACCAAACTGTAAAGACTTAATGAGAAAATGAGCCTAAAATACCTTCATACGGCATAAAGATTAGGCAAGCATAAGGTGCTACATTTTGTATTATCACCTGACAATAAATTGTTTTGGGGTTGTCTTCTGGATTGTGAATTTACAAATTTGGCAACTTCTGATGAAAAGAATCAATATGCTGTCTCTTTAAAGAGGAATTAGTGGTGAAAAGAACTGACAGTGCATTTCGAGATTTGTTTTTCTCAACAGCACACAAGGAGACCATTTCCTTTCCATTTATAAGAATATGTATGCTCTTAAGAGGAGACAGATTCCAACAATCGGGTTGTTTGCTGTGATTTGTATGCCCTGGAGGGTATGGAGAGTCTGGAATGTCAGAGAATTGCAAATATAGAATAAAAAGTTCCAAGGAGAAGGATTATGTTAACCGTCTCAGGCATATGGCTTGGAACAAAGAATTTACTGGAAGATCTTACATCTTCCAAGACCCCTGGCCATTTTATAGGCTCCCTGGCTTTCTCCACTGTGGCTGTTCTACCATTTCAGGTCCTTAAGGACATACCTACTATCCTCACCTGACCTTTAGAATTAAATTTGTGAAAGTGAATCCACAGCGGCGTTGTGTCAGTATGGCCCGAGTACTGTCTCCTGCTCATGACTGCCCCATCTCAGCTCCACCTGGGTGTGGATCCTTGGCATGGATTATCTAGGCCAGTCTTTTTTAGAACAGCATTTGCTGATGTCCCTCTAGTTATGCTAGATGAGTTATGTCCCTGGTTTATAAGAGAAGAGCCCTCAAGAAGGGGGAGTAGAGAGTTCTGGGTCCCAGGAGCCCCAGAGATACTGATAAGGGACCAGAAATACTTTCTTTCTCATGGAAAAAGCTCTCCCATGATTCTCTCTCCATTGGTTTCCTTCTCTCCGTGGTGCACCAGTTAATACTTGCAGATGCTTTTGAACTAGGCTCCTGGTACCTTTTTTGAGGAAAACACAACCTCCCTAAGTAGGTGGTACATCTTTATTATATTATTTCATATTTTCAGCTAAAACTTATAGCATACATTTGTTTCTGTGTCTTTTGATGTAATGATCCTACTCACGAATATCTCCATGAAAGATTGGATCCACTACGGATTGAGAACTGTAATGTGATTTTGCTTCCTGCTCATTCCCAGAACATATGTGTCTTAGATGCAATGGACACTTGACAATGATGAATGGATGAACAAATGAATGAGTGCGTTACAAGGTTAGGCTCTCAAGATACCTCCAGGCAGGCAGAGATCCCTTACCTAAGGGGCATGGATGTGAACCTGCATTTGTTTGCCCACTGCACTCTGTCACCACTTCAACATTCTCAATGATTCCTTAAAGTTCATAGAATACAAACTCTGTTCTTCTCTCAGCCCCTCTCACCCTTCACAATCTCACTGTATCCTTTGCTTCTTTTCTACTACAGTATATAAGCTAAACTGGAATTAATGTCAGCATTTGTAACTAGCTCAACCTCCTCCTCCTTGAGGATTTCTATGCACAACTTTCCACCATCAAAAATGTCTTGTTCTCTCTCGCACATTGCTTTTGCATAAGCGTGTTTAGACCTCTGCCTGCCTCTCTCTTCTCAAGGAAGGCTTCCCTCAATCCCAGAGTCTAGATCAGTTCCCTTTGTAATTCTCTTTTATGGCACCTTATATTTTCCTTCAGAACACTTCACAAAATTATAATGAAATGCATATTTGTATTTGGACAGTGGTGTATTTCTCCCACTTGGTTTTAATTGCTACTTAAGGGAAATGGATAAGTCTGTCATGGTCATTAGTAAGTATCTGGCTTATATAGTATGCACTCAAGAAAATGAAATAAAACTGTAAAACAAACACATTTATGATTCTCCCAGAGTGAATGACATGGGTGGGAGATGGTTAGCATCTAGGAAGAAGTGGGCACAGGTATAATTATTTAACTACTGCATCTCTTTAGGTCCAGCTTTGGATGAAGCCTCTTTCTCCTAACATTCCATAGGTTAAACTGACTAATGGGTAACTGCATCCAACTACTAACAAAGTCCAAAAGGGTTGATTATATCAAAATGTTGGATAATATGGGAGCAGCTCTGCCTGCCATTGGTCATAACTGAACATCAATATGGTTATGAATCATCACACAGGGATTTCTCCCTTTCCTTTGCTTATCCTGGCTCTGGGGTGGCTTGCTTTCCCTGGGGCATTGTCTTCTTGCACATAATCAGTGGTTCTGAGATCTACCTGAAAGAGTATCTGATGGTGAAAATAGGAAAGAGCTGCTTACCATGCTGGAGACATGTCCAACTAGAAGTTTAATTTGGGGTCCAGGAAGATGGAGTCTCTGACTGCCAAGATGCGCTTCACTTCTTGACCATCTCTGGATGTCATAAATGCATATTGAAACCAATTATACTCAAGTGTATATTTATATGAGGGTACTTTTCATATAGATTTACACATATGTTTTGTATTCTCACCTGTCTTACATCAGATGGTCTAAGGTCAGTGCCTGACTTGGAGACTTGCGTACAAGGAGTTCATTTGGGAGATGCTGTCAGGATATGTCTGTAAGGCCAGGGCTCGCGGATCAGGGTTTAGCAGGAGACAGATAGGAAAAGGAATGGTTTTGGGGCCTATTCAGCCTCAGGTGATCCTATGGGGAGCTTCAGAGTATTAGCTATAACAAAGACTGTTTTCTTCAGAGTGATAGCCCTAGCTCAAACCCTGCTAGCAATCTGTCTTTAGCCACAGGGTGTCTCCAGGAAGAGGAGTCTCTCCCTGGACCCCGGCCCCCACTGTGACACAGGCATCTGTGGCTCAAGCAAATCCTCTCTCTCACAGCCACCTCTTCAGAGAAGGAAGCAAGTGAGTGCTTAGCAACCAAGTTGGGAGGTGGTTCACCGAACTGAGAAGGCCCATGAGACACCAGCTTTAAGCATCATAGAGAAAGAAAGAAATTGAAACTCACAGGGATTTCTTTAGACACAATGGCTCCCACTTGCATTTTCTCAGTAGTTGCAATTCTGCACAATCCTGTCCATCGCCTCGGTCTTCTGCCTGAGTCTTCTGATCACAGACCCTGACAAGTACGGAGGGTTATGGGATCCCACTCAGGACACTTTAGGAGGAAGATTTCCCACCTAGACAGCTGGCATGGGAGGCAAGCACAGATGTAGTTATCCTGATTCTCCTACCCCTTCCCCACAGCATTTCTACCTCTGTTTCTCCTTCCTTATGGTATCCAGGTCCTAGCCTCTCTGTCCAGGTCCTTTCCCTCACACTGGGAAGTGGGGGATCCTAGTCTCTGGCTTCTGGACTACCTCCCTTTCTAGTGTACTTACTGGGAACTCTTTGGGGACCACCACTAAGTTCTCACACACCAAGGCTGTGACGTGAGCAATAGCAAATTGAAATTCCCCTTGTCATTCTTAGGAAGGCAAGTCACTTTTCTCTCCAGATGTAAATGCTCTGTGCCTGTCGAAGCCCCATCCCCCGTGCTTCTGCCTAGCTGTTTGTCAGTGTGCCTCCGTCCACCACCCTCACTCCCCACCCCCTCGCCTCCATCTCCAGCAGCCTTCATGTCTATGCACACATAAATAAAGCAATGTGCATGCGTGTGAGGATATATAGCCATCATGGTACCGTGTGGGCGTGTATACGTGCTGAGGAAGTCTAATAGACTGTGGTTGTGTGTTTGTAGGTGGATAATAAGTTCGCTGCAGATCGGAGGAGGGGGGAAGGAGCCATTTGTTGATTCAAACCAATTTTTTTCCCCTTGAGTTAGTATCCAATCTGTAGCTAAGAACCGCTGAGTACAGCATATTTCCAAGTGTCGATTTTTTTTCCCCCCTGACAGCCCAGACCTAACTCTTGCCTGATCTATGTAGCTGCATTGTTCAAATTACAAAGCTTGGGTGACAGAACTGCTCTATTTTCTGGGAGCCCCCAACACACCTGTCATCAGATAGCAGGGAGAATGCAGAAGTCATCACTTTACTTAGAAACGCAGCAGATGATTGAAATTATTTCTTACTACTAATTCCCCTTTTAGCGGAGATAAGCCGCTTTGTTCAGCTGTAAATGAAACATTAGGGTATTAACTGTGGAGCCAGAAGTATTGGGGAAGCTACGATTTTTATCTACAGTCGGAACATTTTGGGCAATAAATTGTTTTGTTGGACAGAATACTAAATCTCTTGAGTTACAAAGAAGCAGAGCTCATTAAGGGGAATGCTTTAAGCAGAAAAAAAGAAATGAGACAAAAGCTTATTACCTTTGTGGTGGGTATTGAGGGGGTGTCTGCAGGTTCTCATGTATATGTAGCATGGAGGAATTATGCAGTGCAGTTATTAAATAGATGTGTCTATAGCCTTGCAAACCCTGTATGAATATGTCCAAGGGACAAATACATTTCTGAAATATCAATAGCAATCTGCAGTAAGTTATGAATTTTGGAGTACATATTTATCCTCCAAGACTGAGTCTTTCTTTCCTGTGGGTGAAATTTCCTTTTCTCTTTGCCACATCCTTCAGATTAATTGGCTGGCATGGTTACATAAATGTTTATAATAGAGAAGATTAAGTGTCAGGGTTATCCAAAATATTGTCACAAAATACACACCTAAATTAAGATAATTGCGTGCCAGAGCATCCATCAGCATGCTCGGCAGGGAGGGAGCTTTCCTGTGATGGAGGGAAGTGCTTGCCGGGGCCCGGAAGTTGTTGCAGATTGGGAGTTCTGGGCTCCTTGGGGGCTTCAGCTTACAGGCGCTGGCAGAGCGGACAAGGCTGCTCTTCTGCTGATATCCAGGGCTGAAGCAGGAGGGCGCTGATGGAAGAAGCGTCATGTTTCTCCCAGGCAGCATCTCTCCCGACATGACTCTACCTACGTGCACTTGTTGCTCTCTTGTCCTCCAGGAGGAAGGTGACCCCCAAGCCATTGTGTCAGAGATGCGTAGAACAGTAAAAACAAGTGTGTATCCATGACAAGCAGCTGGGACTATAGAGAGAGCAGTTTCAGGACTATACATTGCCTTATTTTCTCCTGGAATAATTAGGTCTCCCCCCCCCCCCGGAAGGTTCTCCCTGCCCTTTCTGCATCTGCCTGTGTGTCCTGATTCCTTGGTGGAGTCCCACAGGCGGGACACCACCAGCCGCTGAGGACCCTGCAGAGCAGGGACTCTGAGTTCTCACTCCAATCTTTCCCCACTTGTCCCCTTCTTTGGTTCTTTCTATAGCAGCAAGGACAGCACGTCTCTGAGAAGAGCACAGAAGTAGCTACGTACCCGTACATTATAGGAAACACAGCACAGATCCACTGGCAAGTCTTTGGGAAAATACGACATCTGACTTCTCTTGAGGAAAATCAGTATATAAAAGGCAAAACCTGATTCTTTTTTTAAAAGGCAATGAATAAATAATTATTTATTTAATTAAAATAGATTGAATTGTAACCTCTTCCACAAAAGTGAATCTTTATGCTGTAGTTTAGGAAAAGATTCTTGAAGATTTCATAAGCTAGAACTGAGTGTGTTGTGTGTGAACCCAGTAATCGAGATACGATTCAAATGAGTTGTTTAGCCCATCATGCATGGTGCCAATGATTTTTCTCAGGCTACTTATCTGCGGATTGCAGGACAACAGCTGGACAACACTAGTTTATGGGGCTACCAGGTATACGGTGGTGTTAATTCCTTGTAATTGTCACTTAAAGGGCATTTCAAGCCTCCTGGAGATGAGTAGACACACAGATCTATGAAGAAGTGAATAGCACCCACTAGTGACAAGGGCACTACAGAGCCTATGGATTTATTTTGGTGGTTTTTTTCTTTATCAACTTTGAAATCAAGAGTAAAAGGGCTGAACAGAAGGACACTAAAATCGATACTTTTCAGCATATTGAGACCCTGCAGAAGATTCCTACGTTGGTGTTTCACAAAGAATGTACTTACATGGGACAATTCTCCTGACACTTAGCAACAGTTTTGACATATGTACCTATATATTCACCTCTGTTTACAGCCCTCCTAATTTTGCAGTATATTTAGGATGAACACATACTTTGAAAGTTTTGAGTTCAAGTCCTGTCTGTATCACAAGCCACACAATCCTGAACATACCCATCTACTAGACTATTGATTTTCTTACCTACAAAATGGTGTAGTGAAACCACATGATTTTTCAAGGCTTTACTTGGCTGTAGACTTTCTCAGCTCAGTGAGCAATAGAAGCTTTATTTTGTAAACTGCCACAGCACCTGCATTCTTCCTTATTACTTCAGTGGGTTAATCCATATTCTCTGAGCAACTCTTTGGTGATGGAGTTTCCTGCAGTGGCTCTATTTCTTTCATGTTTCTGAGCACTTGATCAGAAAGTTCTCCAGCAGGATTCAGGATGGAGGAAGGGTCTTCTAGTGCACCTGTTCCAAGCAAGTTAGAACATCCATGAGGAATGTCTCAGATCCCCACACTTATAGCATTACTGTTACTGAGCACAGACTTGAAACTGTTACACTTTCTCTGTAACACTCACAGGATCCTGAATCTTGGAGGACTTAAGTGTCTCCACCTGTAAGTTGGGAACAGAGAATTACCTTAAAGTGGAAAGTTTGGAGATGATAAGGTAAAGAATTTAGTTAACATCTAGTGTGTCAGAGGCTGTCAATAGGTGGTGGCTGTGACGATGATGATGATGGTAGTGCCACTGATTTGTGAATAAAGATCAATGAGTAAGTTTTCTGGAGAGTTCAGATAGGAGGGCTTATCTTGACAAACTGGCACCTGTCTTGAGTGGGTCCCCTTTGACTCCCGGCCCAACCCGTGGCACCTTCAGATCTATGTGGCTGAACTGCTCCCCGGAGAAGAAATTCCTTCCATTTTTCCCACAGGTGTTTTCCCTAAGTGTTCTCTTCTGGGTTCTAATTTAACATGACTTCATATCACAATCCTAGACTTAATTACATCCATGAAGGACTCTTCCCACATAAGATGATATCCAGGCACTAGCATTAAGACTCAGACGTGTCTTTTCAGGGACACAACTCAACCCACTTCCATTTTATTGTGAAACATCTCTTGGTTGAAGAAATAGTTCATTTTAACTTAGACCAACCACAGTTACATAAGATGAAAACTAGCTGAGCATTGAGCTAAATCTCCACAGTCCTGTGAGGCAGGTATTATGTTTCTACTGTATTGATATATGAAAATATTGGGCCTCAGATGGAGAAGATAATTTTTCCCAGTCACTCAATCAAGAGAGCGGCATAGTTGGTGTCTTAATCCAGATTTTTCTAATTCTGGAGTTTATTCTTTGAACCTTGCTGCACCATGTTCCCACAGTTTGTCATGCATAAGAATCTCCTGGAATTGTTAAATTACACCTTCCCCCAAGCTCCATCTCTAGAGATTTTGATTGGTCTGGGGGAAGGGCCAAGATCTGCATTTAGAATCACTATATTATGTAAGTCTGCCCCCTTTCTCCTCCCACTGATTCCCTCCTTCAGGTGATAGCTGCCATCTCAGCACAGAGTGTAGCACACATACTCAGATGATCCTCGAAGACAGAAATCCTCAAAAGTAAAAAAAAAAAGTTATCCATAATAGTCTCTGAGTTGCTTTTCAAAGTTTTAAATTGAATTTTTGTTAAAAAAAATGTTTTAGCTAAAGCACTCTGGGCTCACAGCTTTTCCTTCTAAACATATCTGTTCCTGGTGGCTCAGGAACACATTTTATATTACCCACCACCTGCAAGAGAGAGAATGGGAATTGCTGGCCTCATTCACAGCCCTGGGCTATTGCCGAACCCGCTTGCTCTTCAAGCATTCTAAAGTTTGCCCTTTGGATGGTATCCACAGATAGGGGCAGGAACACCCTTCAGCAGAGTCCAACAGTGGAATCTCAATCCTACAACAATCCAGGCAATCAGAAGTTAATTTCAGTTCCCAGCAACATGGTAGTGATGTTGTGGCAAGGTGGTTCCCATGCTTGTATTGCTGTTGTCAGCCACTGAGTGAGGCTCAGAGGATCTTCTGTTGTGTACAGTGGTGGGCTTGACGATCCTTGCTGCTGAAAAGCAAAGAACTGCCATTTAATACACTTGCATTTATTTCTAGCATGTTGCCTTGTTGTCCTCGGAGCCACATGCCAGTCTCAGGAATGTGAGGGCCAAAGAGAGCAACATCTGGTCCAATGCAGCAGATGTGTGAAATGTTATCTGAAATGTAGTCCCAAGGTGTTCTGGCCTGGACTGTGAGTTCCTCATATTCTCAGGTGTTACTCTGGCGTGGCATCTGATATGTGGTGTGGTAATGACTCGGTTTGAATTTCCTGCGTGAATTCTTCTAGTCCATGTAAGAACACCAACAGGTCAGTGTAGTCCACAGTAGAGCAAAAATACAGGAACCATGCAATGGTGGTGTTGGAAAATCAAGAAGAATTAAACTACCTGATACAATTATTTTTTAAAATTTGTATCTTTTGCGCATATATTTTTAATCATATAGTAGTTAGACTGAATCCATTTACCACAATGAAAGAAGTCAAACTATACATAAACATGCAAAAATAGAAAAAAAAATTTGAAGCTTGCCAAATTTCAAATAGCCTCCAAATCACATTGTTTCCACTAAAAGGAAATCACGTAAGTAATTATCCATTACTACAGACCTCTCTCTGATAACATTAAAACCCAGCTTAAAAGCATAGCAGGCTTCTGGCTTGACAGGTGCAAAAGTTGGTGAAATAGATAGGCAGCCAAACATATGTATAGACAGGCAGATAGCTTTGCTTAATAGCAGAGAAAAACAGATTGAAAATTAGTTTGGAATCCAGACATCTGGACACGTGGGTGTTTGGACTTTGCTGTTTATTTCCTGTATGATGCACTCAATTGACAAACAGGTTGTTTAATTTCTTTGGACCTCGGCTACATTATTTGTAGTGAGGAAACAATATCCTTGGTGCTGGCCTCCAGAATTGCAGACGACAGGGAAGTGATGATAATAAGTATTTGAAAATGGTGTGAACTCAGTGGACACACACACAGACACTCACTGACAGGTTGGTGTAGTTCCACTATAGAGCACTTGCCCAGAGTGCACAAGGCTCTTTGTACCATAATCAGTACCACTAAAACATAAAGTGCATAAATAAATTTAAAAACCCAGACACATTGGTGCAACCAGGACATGCGGCATGTTTTATGTGTCATAATTTCATCCAAGAGGCAAAAGAGCTTCTTAAAATTGTTAAGTGAAAATGGCTTTTGTAAATTGCACATATAACTTGTCCCCATAAGGTTAAATCCCAAAGAAAAGGTTAATATGGGTCAATGATAAATCAAGCATGCAGCACATGGATGTATATTCTCTTTTGAACAAAATGTTTTTATTTTATAAATATATTCCATGATAAAAGGACATTTCCTATACAGTATATCAATATCCTAAGGATTTCACTGAAACATAATCATTGAACTTTGCAAAATAGAAAATTCTATATTCTCTATTTGAGAACTCAGAGCAACTCTTTGAAAATATATTTAAGAATTTCCCAAGTCTTTGTGTAGAGACAAACTTGTGAGGAAGAGTCAACTAACTTATTCAGTCCCGGACATTGTTAAGTGCCTTAAAAACAGTGGTTAATAATTTCCTTCTGAAGTGAAAAAAAAAAAAAATAGTGTGTCTTGAGCTCCGTTATCCATCTTTAATCCTTGCAGATGGGAGAATTATCATTTGATAATAAATGAATATCACCTTTAAAAAGTAGTCTTGAATAAAACTTTAAAAAATCATTGGTTCTTCCTGCACTTGTGGATTCTATGAAGGGATAGAAGAAAATATAGATTCCTTCCTGCTTATGAGGTCATGGCTGGGAGCAGAACATTTCAAAGTAGTTGAACTCTGATTGTAGAACCTCTTGGTTTCCAAGTCCTTATGCACAATTTGAATCTGACTAGCTTCCAACACTCAGCATGCAAGATGCCCCTCTGTTAATTATAGTATTTCGGGTGAGTCTAATTGGACAGCCACGGGCAAGCAATATGGTAAATATTTTGTGGACTGTGGCTGATAGAAGGAGCCTCTCTTATTGTGAATTCCATCGGATGGGACTTTGTAACTTTTTTTTTTTTTTTGAGACAGTGTCTCGCTTTGTAGTTCAGGCTGGCCCTGAATTCACTATGTAGTCCAAGCAAGCCTCAAACTCAGCAATCCTCTTGCCTCTGCCTCATGAGTGCTGGGATTACAGGCATGAGCCACTATACCTGGCATTGTGTTATGTGGTACTGATTGCTGGTGGGCATGAGTCACCGTACCTGGTATTTTTGTGTATGGTTACTAGGGTTTGAACCAGGAACCTTGTGCTGCTAGGCAGGCACCGGCACCACTGAGCTAAATCTCTGGGCTGGGACCTTGTAATTTTGAATCTCAGAATTGAGTCTAATGTCACCAGCATCCCAGTAGGGACAGGAGATGTACAGCAAACTTATTTTGTTTTTGATGCTACTGAAAGTATAAAATGATGGTCCTTGGAGGCAGAAGGACCTAGAGACAATTGCAGAAGTATTGGAAAAAACTTGCAAATCCAACCTCAAAAGTAATGGTGAGTCCTGTAATGACGCATTTGTGCCACAGTTCTGCCATGAAAGGGGGTTGCTTTTTCTCGGATTGTCTGAGCACTTGTTTTTTAATTGTCCAAGTTTATTTAAATATAATCAACAACAGGAATTGTGTGCATTATATCACTTTTATTTTTCTCATTTTGTTGTTGGTGAGACAGTTTAAGACCTTTCTCAGCAGATGATAAATATTAGATCTCTGTGAGCCTCTTCATTTTCAGAGAACATTTTTTTCCCCAAAAACCTATCTCCATCTTTTAATTGTGATTGCCTCCTGCCTTATCCTTATCAGGCAAAGGGCTCCAAGTTAGTGCATCTTCTTGCTTGTGAGTAGATGCTCTGGGTCTTCTTTCTCATTTCCTTTTCCGAGCAGAGAGGATCCTACCACAGCTGTCCAGAAGCCTGGAGAGCCCCAAAGGGTGCCATTCTGCATATGGTAATAACTCGTAAGGGTGTGCTTGTAAAGCTGGGGGGGTACATGTTTGCTGAGTTGTCAGGCGATTGCTGAGAGCTTCCTGGAGAAAAATATCTCCAGTGAGCCCGAGGTTACAATTTATTTCCTCACCCTAGCACAAAAACTCATGACTCTACAGCAGTGTTTGTTTTCTGTTTGGTGAAGTGGAAATGAAAATCAGTGGAAGCTGGCATGGAGAGGGTGTGATGCTAGCCCAGAGGCAGGGCCTCTGAACCCCGCCACCCCCACTCAGCAGCAAACCTGTGTGGCGAAAGCCCTCAGCTGCAGCGAGTAGCAGATGCTGTAGCTCAAGCTGAAGCGCTGTGTAGTTTTTTCCCTGTTCCACCAGGTGTTGCCAGAGAACATTGAGCTGAGCAGAGCTCCAGGCAAAGTGTGGTCGCAGCTGCTCTGGAACTCCCGGGCTGCTCCGAAGGCAGCAATTATTGGAGTTGTGCTGACTCGCACAGCCCGCGTCCTTGCAGTTAAATCTGCCTCCTGCGCCTGCCTCCTGCTGTACATTTCAACCCGACACACTTGGTTGCGCATGTGGATCCGCCCACACATTCCCCATTGGCTGTGCGGATGCAGGTCTCCAGCCAATCCCCGCTCACCTGGGGTCAGCTCTCCTCTGTACCGGGACAGGGACAAGCAGCCTAGATGCCACAGAGGGAATTCTTCCTCTTTAAAGATGGGCAACGCTGCTAGTGCTTCCTTGCTCACCCTGTGCCACCCGTTGTACCTGAGCAATGAGGCCACAGTCCTACATCCCTGGTTCTCAGCCAGGTGTGGCTAACAGCCAGAACTCACTTGGCCCTGGCCAGAGACAGTTTGGTGGTCACAGCTCGAGAGGGAAGGAGGATGCTACTGAATTGAGCAGGTAGAGTGAGTTATGTGGCAGAGCATCTGACAGAGTACAAGGGGTGATCATAAAATATAGTGTTTTAATTTTAAAAATTATTACCTTGAAAGACTCATTGTTATCAATGTCTCTCAAAATGTTCATCCTCTCTTGGAACAATTATTCCATCGTTCTCCTCTGTCTCTGTCTCTCTGTCTCTCTCTGTCTCTCTGTCTCTGTCTCTCTGTCTGTCTGTCTCTCTCCCCCCTGTGCTGAGAATTAAACACAGAAACTTTGCTACCTCCCCAGCCCTTCTTAAAAATTATTTTTTAACGGGCTGGAGGGTTAGCTCAGTGGTTCTGGCGCCTGCCTCGCAAGCGCAAGGACCTGAGTTCGATCCCCGGTAACCACATATAATGCTGGGCTTGGAGACACGCCCACCAACAATCAACACCGCATACCACAGTGCCGGAAGTGGTGGCTCACGCCTGTAATCCCAGCACTCGGGAGGCAGAGACAGGAGGATTGCTGAGTTTGCAGTGGCTTGCCTGGGCACCATAGTGAGCTCAGGGCCAGCCTGAACTACAAAGTGAGACCCTGTCTCCAAAAAGCAAAATAAATAAATAAATAAATAAAAATAAAAAAAATATTTTTTACTTTGAGATAGGGTTGTGTTACGTCACTAAGTGACCCAAGCAGGGGTTGAACTTGTGTTTCTCCTGCTTCAGGGCTGCACAGATGCTATCTGAATGCCTCCATGTCCTCAAATCATTCAAAACTTTTCTCTACCATGGTCATTTTGATTTTGGGGAAGAGTCAGAATTCACACAGGTACCAGACATGATAAATAAGATGAATGAAAACAGACTCCAGTGGCACTTGGCATCACTATTAAATATAGTTTTGATCACATTCTGTAAGATACTTATGAAGAGGCCTGACCAAACTGCTTCAGAGTGGGGCCAGAGCGATGGGATGGGGGGTGTTTTGAAGGGTATCAATAGCAACATGTCTTCTTCTGGAGGACATGTTTTAAAATTTAAATGTTCACTGTAATGTTTGATCCCTGTGTGCAGTGCTGAAAGGTGAAAAACCTCATTCTAGAGATGAAAGTTTTGTTGGCAAATGATTGCATTCACCTAAATGCAAATTACAAAAAAACCTTTCAAATTGCGGTTGTTCCACAGAAACTCATCTCTATCATGACACTTAACATATTATGGTTTGGCAAGGAAATGACCCACAGGAGGATAAAAGAGATGCTCTATGGAGTGAGCCTACTAGGTGCCAGATACATAGCTCGCATTATTTTCTTATCTTTACAGAAGTAATGTTAAGTGGGGGGATTATTGGGACCCATTATAGATACAAAACTAAAGCTCAGAGCATTTGCTTCTTTGCTTTTTTTTTTTTTTAATTTTATTTTTGAGACAGAGTCTCGCTTTGTAGTTCAGGCTGGCCCTGAGCTCACTATGTAGCCCAGCCAAGCCTCGAACTCAGCAATCCTCCTGCCTCTGCCTCCCGAGTGCTGGGATGACAGGCGTGAGCCACCACGCCCAGCTACTTGCTTCTTTGCTTTTGAGGGCCAACTACCAATACCTTCAGGTCCAGTGTCCTTCTTTGCTTCAGAGAACAGATATCCTTCCTCAGGTGCTACTCTGGAGTGACATCTGATACACAGTGAGATAATGGCTCAG
The DNA here is from genome assembly GCA_004025085.1 of Thryonomys swinderianus. Lineage (NCBI taxonomy): Eukaryota > Metazoa > Chordata > Mammalia > Rodentia > Thryonomyidae > Thryonomys > Thryonomys swinderianus. The sequence goes on from PVIC010001091.1 coordinate 54,884, forward strand.
TGTCCATTTCCTGCATGGATTTTTCTAGGCTTTGTAAGAACGTGGTGCAGTGGAGAGACTAAAGCAACACTGCATATTCCAGCAACCCAGATATGACAACTTGCCCATGATATCAACTGCCGGTAAATCTCACCTTAGCGAGTGACTAACCGGCCCATGCAGTAAGGACCCAGAGACAGACAGTATGGATGTTTGACATGTTTGCGCATCCTCATAGCTTCCGTCACATCAATGAAGCTCTAGTGCCGTACAGGTTTTTGTACAGGGTTGGGCAAGCTGTGGCCCTCAGGCCAAATCTGCTTTGAAGACTGTTTTCCTAAACAGAGTTTGATTGGAGCACAGCTCTGCATGTTTGTTTAGAAATCATCAGTGACTGCTTTCATGTGACAAAGACTGAGTTGGATAATTACAACGTGATATACACTGCCTGAAATATTAAGCCTCCAACCCTATACAGAAAAATGCCTAGACTCTCTTGCCTTAGACAATTGTATGCTGATACCTTCCCTAGTGTTTTTACAGAAAGTTGGATTAAGTGGAACACATCATCCTCTGGCCTCCTTGGCTGTCAGAATGTGTGCATTCTTTGAATTACAATATGTGTAGCATCTTTCTATTAATGACCTTACCACAAATAATAATAGTCTCAAGTTAATTGAGGCAGGCATTCAAATTGTTTAGATTCCACACCTCCCCCGCGATGTTTAGGGAGATAAATTGTGCTTTGCTGTGTGACTTGGAGATGACAGGAAAAGCAGAGGAAATTTTAATCCAGTGACTGTATTCATTTTGAAATTTTAAAAAAGGAATGTTAAATGTGTCTTCTGAGAGCACAGGAAACCATTCAGACCTGTCAGGGCATTGAGATGAATGGAAGTAAACAGTACACCTTCAAAAGATATCCCATAAATACCCTTAAATTCTAATGATGTGTCTGATCTTCTGCAGAGAAGTAACTAATTCCCGGCAACTTCCCTTGCCCGAACTGCTCATTGATTGTCCCAGGTGTGCAGATAACTGTTTGCTGATAACTGAGTTGATAATTTCATTTCATCAGACTATCTTCTGTCTACATGGGTAATCAGGGTTGCTATCTCCCTGACCAGGGTGCTCCACCACTGGACATTATAGGCTGGAGAGTATAATTCTTTGTGGGAAGGAGCTGTCTTGTGCCTCATAAAATATTTAGCAGCATCTGGTTCCTACCTATCAATTCCAGTAGCAACCCTCTGTGTACCACCATTGTAAAAACCAAAAGTGTCTCTGGACCTCACCACATGCACCTGAGGTCTGAGGACCATTCTCATCCGCAGGTGTGAATTCTTGCTCCCAAGAGATAAGTGTGGAACTGTTCGGCATCCCTCTGCGAGGCTCATCAAACGCTGCTATTATAGTTGAAGGTCCCCTTGCCTCAGTCCTCCTGCTCCTCCCTCCTGGGCCAGATGTCTCTTCCTGTCTCGACACACCACAAACAGGAGATTGCCTTGCCCTCCTCAGCCTCACCTGATCACCCAGAGCTGTGTGGTGGCAGTGAGCAGGATTGGCGCGGCTGGCCTGTGATCAGGTCCCGTGGGCTACAGCCGCTCTGTGTCTCAGCCGCCGTGATCCCCGGGGCTGGAGAACGCAAGTCTCTCTGATGTGGTCTTATCAGCCTGAGCCTAATGTCAACTCCGTGAGAGGGCTTCGTCCGATCTGCCTGTGGCTTTGTTCTGAACCATTCAGTAACAGTTCACTGGAGCAGAAAGAGCCCTGTGAATTGATATTATAAACCCGCGTGCCTGTTTTATTCATTGTGGAGACAACGGAATAGAACACAAGTATTTATTTTTAGTGGTTAGCGAATGACATTTCTTTCCCCTTCCCCGTTGTCGCCGAATGCAGAAAACAGAGAAAATAACCGAGGGCTCCTTCTGAACACAATCTGTCAAAAAGCTATTGCCAATTGTTTCTTGTTTTGATTACTTTGCATTCTCTTTAGCGGTGTATATCCCCATGCATTGCGCGTGTGCACGTGTGTGTGTGTGTGTGTGTGTGTGTGTCGGTGTCTATGTGTCTGTGTGTATGATATTACAATCATTTGGGTGGTCTTAATAAGGGTTTTCAGGGCATGGAATGTAATCCAATCACCACGGGTCAGGTCTTCTATTCCTGGCTGATTTCCTGACCCTCCCCTCCCCAATTTCATTGAAAGTGAGATTTTCTAGAAAAATTCATGAAATTTCATCATGTTTCATTCATTCTTCGCTCCTGGGCATTCCTTGCTGAAGGTCAGGAGCTGTGAAATTTCTCTTTAGTCCCATTGCTTTGATATGGCAGAAGCCAGGCAATGAGGAAAATGAAGTGTGGAGAAATGGAGTCACAGTGATGTCTTAAATGGGAGGAAGAGGAGGGGTCTGCTTGAAGGAGGCTGGGTGGGAAGGAGGGAGGCATTGCCCATTGTCAGAGCTGACTCAGTGAGACCAAGGGCAAGGCCTGGCATAGCTACCCATCTCCCCTGGCTGGGTGGTGCCACTTATGGCCTGAGCTTCATCTCTGCTGGTATCTTTGGTGACCATGAGAAGGAGGAGGAGGATGAGAATGTAGATAGAACCGTATGAAGTGACTGGCATCTGGCCATCATTAACCTACAGAAATGTCTTTTTATATGGTTCAAACTAATCATTGCAAAAATAACAGCTAATCTGCATGAGGAGATTGTTCTAAAATATAGGCACAGTGCTGGGTCATAGCATTGATCAGTGTGCATTGATTAGCTCATTAGACCAAAAGTTTCTCTCTGGGAGATCTTGGCATCAGCTGTAGTTAATAATGGTGACCAGGAACTATGGAAATAATCTGCATCATTCCACTCAGTAGTGAAACTGGGACTGGGCCAAGGGGATGAAGACTGTAGTGGTTTTTAGACAGGTGTCCATGATGGTTCCTTGAAGAGCATGAGGTTTTTATATTTATTTGATTCTCTTTGCAATGTGTGTCCAAATGTCCCCAGTTATAAGGAGGATTAACAGTCCCCTGAGATCTGTGCCCACCACCTACTGATGGGATAATGGCTGTCAAGTTGGAGCTCTGAGAGTGGTCAACAGGTAACTTTGCCTTGAGGGTTCTGAGTGATGCAACTGCAGATAGATCACACCCTCATCAGTTTAGCTAAAACTCCATGTTCATTTTTCTCACAATACAGAATTCTGATTTTAAAATCTTCCCCCTCCAAACTTCACCTCATCTTTCGAAGAAGAAATAAACCCTAAGTGTCTTGACAAAGATGACCAACACATGGAATTAGGAAGTACCATTGGAGAAAGGGAAAAATATTTTCTTCTTTCCCAAACCCATGGACTCCAGGACATTAAACAAATCTAAGTTGAAGAGCAGCCTATAAAACATCCAACCAATGAACTCTCAAGATGATCAAGCACAGGAACAGTGGGAAACTGAAGGCTAAGAGGAGCTGAAGGGGACATGTTCCTACCTGTAAGACCTTGGAGACAAAGAGTGATGGATGAAAACTAAGGAAATCTGAATAAAGCAAGGGCTCTTGTTGATGAATCAATGATTATTCCTTAATTGTAAAGAATAATGCTGAGATGTTAGTAATGTGAAAAGTTAGGTGTCACGATGATTGTATGCTTTAGCACTCCCTTTTTTTTTTTTTTGAGACAGGGTCTTGATTTGTAGTTCAGGCTGGCCCTGACTTCACTATGTAGCCCAGGCAAGCCTCGAACTCAGCAGTCCTCCTGCCTCTGCCTCCCCAATGCTGGAACTACAGGTTTGAGCAACCACGCCTGGCATCTGTGGTATGTGGTACTGATTGCCGGTGGGTGTGGCCGCCATGCCTGGTATTGTTGTATGTGGTTACCAGGGATTGAACCAGAGACCTTGTGCTTGCTAGACAGGCACTGGAACCACTGAGCTAAATCTCCAGCCCCTTTAGTACTCTTTATACTGCCTTCCCAGCATTTCTATAATCTAAAACTATAATAAATAAAAAGCTTAATTTTAAAATGTCTTTTGAAATGGGGCCTCATACTATAATCCAGGCTGGCTTCCAACTCCCAGTAATCTTCCTGCCTCAGCCTCCCAAGTGCTAGGATTATTAAGAATGTACATCATGCTCATCTGAAGCTTCTTTTTTAAAAGGAGAAATCATTAGCATGTACAAAGCATGTGAAATAAATATTTTTAGATTTAATTTAAATAAGATCTTCCTACTAATGCAAAATATTTGGCTTTAGAATTTTATGATATTAATTATAAGGCTAAAAAGTCCCACAGTAAACAACATCAACACACTTGTGAGATTTGCTTTAACCTATCTTTTCCCAGATTGATTTAGCCATGGAATCTTTTCATTAGAGAAACAACTACAGGAAACAAAATACAGAGCACAAGCTCCCCTGATGATGTGGGACATCTTAGCATCCATGTTTGCTGGGACAAACATCCACTCTGTTTTTACTCTGCCCCCAACCTGTGATGATGTTTCCTTGCTTCAGTGTGACTCCTGACCCATTAAACCCTTTCTCTTCTCTGGAAACTCTCTCCCTCTTGTTACCCTCACCCTGCTCACTTTTCTTCTTTAGTAGTGGGCTCCATACTTCCCTGGAGAGTCTATGATAACCCACATGACTGCCCCTTACCCCAAAGTTCCCATTCAGTGGTTCTGAGAGTTCAGAAAATGTGTGTTTCTCACAAAACAATGGTACTAGCCTGATCACCAGGCCTTTCAATGCCCTCCTGCTGTGAGGTTACCTTACATTCATCCACAGTATTCTAATTTGTCCCAAGGCTCTATTTTTGGTCTTGTATTTCCACACATATTAACTCCTTATAATATAAGATATACTACCACAGAGTAGTCTTCAGTGAGTGGGAGATTCAGAAATGGAAAAGATTAAAAAGAATAATAAAATCTTAAAGATAAATGGATACATTTCGTATAAGAAATAAAAACTCTTTAAGAAGTTCACAGCTGACCCAAGATAGTATTTGTGTCTGTGCAGAGTTATGTCCTACGGTCCACTCTGTCATGTGGTAGTTAAGCAACTTCAGGCTCATGTCATCAAGTCCACGGGCTTGTACACTGGAGATGTTTGCATTCACCTCTTCTGCTGGTGAGGATTAACTGGATGCTTCTTGTGTGGATGTCTGTAGAGCTTGGTATGTCGCACCAGTTCAATAGGAATTGCTTTCTTAACTTCAGGAAAATGATTCTCTGATGGGGCTGCCCAGAGCTACCTGCTTTATCAGATGTTCCCTCTGGACTTCTAACTCTTCGAGTCTGGAGGTTTGATGTGCAATGCGCAAACACCTAGGTTTTCCTGGTTTTAGTGGTTTGTAGCCTATCCACCCATTCATCACTGATCAACAGGGGCTGGGTGGCAGTGGAACGTCTCCACCGCCAAGGAGCTACATGCAGAATTCAGTATACACATAAGTACGTACGTAAGGAATAGCCAGATCATGAAGGGTAATACAAAGAAAAGGTAAAAAGCGGGTATGAAGGAAAATGGTGGTCAGGAACCTTCTCAGAACATTACAAGGGAAAAAAGAAGAAGTAAAAGAGTTTCACTTCAGATTTGGCTCTCTGTAATGCAAGCCTTCCAGTCTAACAGAGATTTGTTATAGCCATCTTTAGTGTTTCCTTTTTAAATGGGAAACTTTTTTTTTTCCCAACCAGTAAGGAAAGACCTTGTTAAAGGTCCTTCATGTCCCAAACAGAAGAGTTAGCAGTTTCCAAATAGTACATCTAATGCCCAGTTCCTCTGCAAGAAAGAAAAAAAAAAAAAAAACCATGTCATCCCATGTGATGAATGAGGAGTATCTTGAAGAGGTTGCTTACATAGTAATATAGTTGGTGAGCACCAAGACTGACTCTTTCTGCCACATTGTACAGCTTTGAACATAGAGAGATCCCAAGTCCTCACTGGTATCAAACATTTTGTCTTTATCTACTTAAAGAAACAAATCCTCCATTTCTACTGCCATGACTTGTGGTTTCCAAACTTGGTTCTACATTCAGATACCCTGACAGCAGGAGCGAGCACCTGGGATGTTATAGTCTCCCCAGATGAATGTGATGTACAAATCATGTCAGGTATTGCCAGCTTGCACTGTGATCCAGGATAAATAGGTATGTTCTGGCTGCTGGCCAATTGGTGCCCTGGTGTGGAATGTAGATGCAGAGGGGAACTGTGAGCCAGTACACTGGTAATCATCAGAGTGATAAATGTCTCAGAAATAAGGGACAGACCACCCCACTGAGCAGGCAGCCAAATGGGGTGTGGCCTAAACACAGGTTCTGTTTTGAAATATACTTCACTGTTTTCTAGTTCTGTGAATTTGACCAACATACTAAAATAGATAAAATACCTACCATCATTAAGAACACAATGGTTTCCCATCGATGTAGTCTCTTGTCTTTGACCAAATCACCACACTCAACCAAGGAGTATTTGTAGCTGAATCTCGAGACAGAAATTGCTTCAGTTTCATATTTGCCCAGCACTGACTGCATTACATTTCCAGTTCAGAAAAGCAGAAGAAAATAGCAACAAATTAAGAAAAAAATCTTTGCAGATTCTTCTTCCCAAACTTATTCAAGTCCAAATTTAGCATCGTCTCCTGGGAAAAATGGAACTGTCCTTTTTATTCATCCCCTACAATAGCTTTGGACCCCACGATGCTTCCTATGAGACAGACTGGTAATAGATTTGAAGGAAAAATAAAATGTAGCACGACTCAGAACAGCACCCCTCCTCTGTGCCCCTTCCCTGCAGAGTTGGGTTTCCCCCTAGCATGCAAAATCTCAGGTCCTCTCTTTTCCTTGCCACACCCTTCCTTTTTTATAAAAGCTCCAATCCAGAACAATCGCTTGTACTTTGTATTCCTTGGAGCTGTAATATTTGCCCGACGATGAGCTCCGCTCAGCAGTTTGTTAACCGAAATGGGAAGTGACAGATTCAATAAAAGGAAATCTCTCTGCCAAGGAAACAGATATTATTTCTCCCCTCACTCTCCTTTTCTCTGTCTCTCAGATGACTCTGTGCCTGGAATCTACAGACTCCAAGCTTACGGACACACCAAAGCTCCCTATTGATCCATGTCCAGCTAATTTGATCAGAATGGAGACTTTTACTCCACATTGTTCCTCCCAGTGGTGCTTAGCTGATGTGATTGAGTGCCTGGGAGTCACCTCAGACCCCTGCTGATTGTCAGGAAGAAGAAAGGATGTGTGGGAACCGGATCCACTCTGCAGTCGGGGGCAGGGGGAGTGCTGTAGACAAGATGAGTTATGGATAGATTTGGTTGGGAGATGGTGGAAATGGAAGGCAGCCTTTTGGGGCAAGGAGCTAGAGAATCCCTTGTCCGCAGGCACAGATGGCAGGAAGGGACATGGGAATTCCAGGGCAGGTCTCCGAAGCTAGAACTCCTCTGAGGACTTTATTTTGGTCCGTGACACATTTTAGCAAGAATCTACCATCCCCATTCACTGAAAATCAGGCAATCCTGAAGACACCGAGCACATAGTTTGTCTCTGAAGCACGCTTCCACTTACCCACACATGGTTGGACGCTATCTGTACATAATAACGATGATGTTGATGCTTATGGTAATAATTATCATGAATCAAATCACTACTAAACTCCAGGAACTGTTCTATGCCCATAGCACATGTTTTCTCATTTAATCCCCACAGAAACCTTTTGGAACGGGCATGATGATTATCTATATTTTACAATGCGTGCTGGGGCCTCTAGAAGTAGCTTGTGCAAAAAATTATGTTTGACAGGTAGGCACCTTGGGATTCTAAATAAGGCTCCGAAGCTGGAATTTCTCTTAGGACTTTTCTCTATTGTTTGAGATACTTGCAGATTTTTATAACCCCTTGTCAGAAATCACAAAAAGGGAGAATCCCACATTCTCCTCACTCGTGCACATCCATCCTGCCACATCCTGAGCAGGAAGTGGGCCTTGATATGGTCCATCCAACTTCCTCCAAGTTTGCCAGTTTGGTACTTGCTCCTTCATGTGAGTGTTTAGATCCATGTTGTAGTCAGCATGCTGCACATTCCCATCGCCAGGAACCCAGGATTGTTGGAGTTACAACTCCTTCCTCCCCTTCTCAGCCTCAGACTACCATGAATCTAAACTGCATGTCTAATCTGCTATCAAGTTGAGACTGAAATATGAAACGTCGGTGCTTCACTCACCCTCCAAGCTCTTCTCTATGTGTCTGTGTGGTTACAGATTTTTCCAGAGACACAGCTCACTGTCTAGTGCTTCTTGTCCTTCTTCAGGTCTTCTGTTCTCTCCCAGGTCTCTTTTACTGTTCATTTATTGGGCTGAGAGTCCCTAGCTTGGACACATGTTGACTTCAGTATACACACCCCACTGCGCACTTTAATCCCAACAAGGCTCCAGAGGTCATTGTGGAAGAATTTTCCACGAGATTCTTAACTCACGCCAGGTCATGGGAAGCTAAGACATTTCCTATGACTCTCTACCCATCCCTAACCTCACCTTTCCCTATAGGCCAAACTGTTATCTGGACTGAGCCCAAAAGCAAAAAGACAGGAATCAAGGGTTGACTGACACACTCGTTCCTCAGTAAGGTAGAGGACTGGTTTCTGGAACCCCAGTAAATAAAAAAATGTAGGGATGCCCAAGTCCTAAAAAACACACATAGCTTCACATATGGGCTAAATCATCACTAGATTACTTATAATACCTAATACAAGGTAAATAAGTGGTATATAATATTGCTTAGAGAATCATGACAAGAAAAGGACTACATGCTTAGTACAGACACTGTCTTTTTTCCTATGTATTTTCCATCAGCAGTTAATTGGCTTCATAAATGAAGAACCTGTGACTACTGAGAAACCATTGTAATTTCTACCCCAGAGGCCTCCTTGCCCACACTGCTTAAAAATGTTTTTGTGGAACAAATTTACCAGAGTTAAAGCTGATCTTCTCCACAAGTCCCAGGCAGAATCATATGTTGTCTGCGATTGTGTGGAAGGCTGTATGCCCACTTTTCAGGGGGCAAAGTGTCTGACATGTTGCCCAGATGGCCAAGAACCTTGGCTCCCACCCCTGCTATTGTGTCCATCCTCTCATGTCCTGGAATAACCACTGTCGCCCTGGGTGAGTCAGGCCTCCGGGTGGAGATGAGGCCTCCTGTGTCTCTGTCCAGAACATCTCTCATCTTCCTGATTATGAGTCTGATGTCATGAAGTCACTATCCGAAAGTCCTTAGTGATCACTAGTGTGAAAGACTACAACAGCATCGGGCTAACTGTGCTTGGCCACGGAGCCTTAGTACATTAGACCACATTTCAGAATTGAGAAGTTTTTGTCTTCTTACTCTTGCAAACTCAGAAGAAGGTCGTGTTGATGTTGGCTGCTCTCTAGATCTCTCTAGATCTCTCATTTTGGGTTCCCAATGATACTGTTCCCTCCCCTCATTTTTCTGTTTCTCCCTCTCTCTCTCTCTCTCTCTCTCTCTCTCTCTCTCTCTCTCTCTCTCTCTCTCTCTCTCTCTCTCTTCCCTGTAAAATCAGCCAGAAAATAGTTCTTCTCAGCATTCTCAGTAGGCCTGCCAAGCCTTGCTCTGCATCTCCCCTTCTCAGCTGCCCTGTGGTCCCCACCACCTGTGTGATCTCTCCTATCTTGCCCTCCACCCCATGCATCTTAGCTGGGGAACAAACTAACTCCAGCTGGAGATCCTTCCCATTCATCATCCGAATTTAAGTAAGAGGCTCACACCCCACTTGATGGTGACGGGGGCAGGGTAGAGCTCTTTGCCTCGGTGTGTCCAGCACCTTGGAGTGGGCAGAGTGTCAGGCCCACCATGGCCTTTGTATTCCTGTGCATTTGAATAAGACATCTGATTATCACGGCAAACACTGTGGCATATGCAAGTGTGGACCTCCTGCCTAATTAACTGGTGATAACAGGGCTCACTGCCCTTTCCCCTCTCCGTAGCACTGTGGACATGACAGTTCTTTTATCTTTCTTCAAAATTGACTTGCTCTCCCGACCCTCCAGCAGCTCCTGCTTTGTCTGTTTACCTCTCACGCTTTTACAAGACTGTTAATTTTCCATGGCACCTCCTATCTGCTTGTAATTAACACATCGAACACTGAAGAAATAGTTCTGCTTTCTGCAGATGCTTAATGGAACCTTGTTTTTTCTCCGCTAATTATACCACTGTATTTTAGTGATCGGCATTGACCTCAAATGATCCATCCTTTCTTTCTTCTTTCCTCTTTCTCTCTCTCTCCCTCCCTCCCCATTTCCTCTTTCCTTCTCTTCTTCCCTCCCTCCCTCCCTCCCTTCCTCCCTTCCTCCCTCCTTCCTCTCTCTTTTTTTGCTTCAATTTTTCTTTCTATTGTCTTGGTTGGAAGCACAAGTACAGTTTTGGATCACACATTGCAAGAGAGAATGAACCCATTACGGATAGATGTTGTCAGTGTTTTCTTTCATAGCTTTGAACGTAACAAATGAGGGTGCATTTGTTGCCTGCTTTCCTGTTCAGCTTCTGACAACTCTTTGTTAGATGTGGGTAATATTTGCTTTGGATCTGTGCTCTGCCTTGAATCTAGAAACTCTGCGTTGGTAATTATACAGATGGGCATAGGGACCTACTCCACAGACTGCAGAAATCCTCAGCAGATTGTAAATAGCCTCTCGTCCTATTAGATTTTAAGGAAGCTAAGCCCTTGCATCCTCCAAACATGAGACAGGGAATCTGTTTATCATCTTATGCGTAGGCTTAAGATTTAAGCTGTAATGAATACTGGTTCAAAGAGATCGAGGTATAAGAAGGAGGTTCATAGTTACAGCAATAAAAACAGGGGCAAAGAGAGCAGCTTTTGTGAAGGACTCCGGCTGGAATAATGATGATAGAATTGTCTAAATCGATACGTCTCTTGTCAGACGCATCTCTGATGTTTGAATCAACCAGGTCTTTTCCACAAGAGCTTTCTTCGAGAATATTGAATTATTTATTATTTGTATCTTTTTTTCTCCTTCTTTCTGATGATTTTTTTCCCTCTGACTTAGTAAAATTTGTTTTTCATGCTGCCAGTTTCAATGTTGTCTACTCTTTGATAAATAGCAGTAATTGGGCGTATAGCAGAAGTCATGTACAAATGTATGACTTCAATTACATCTAGAGTATTTTTTCTTTATATTGATTTTTTTCCTTATAAGATCTGTTCTCTATAGCCCATAGTGCTGAGTATTTTAAAGAATTATTCTTTGTCTGTGTGCGTCAGCATGTACTCTTGAAACCATGTATCTTTTTAAAAAATGTGATCCTGCCCTTCCATCTGCCCAGACCCACCTGCACAGAGAATATGCAGGAATTTCAGATGCAGAGTTCTACACTCCCCTCACCTGGTTTTTGCCTGATTTTGCAGCTGGGTGGTTCCTGTGGCTGGTTTTTCTTATTCAAAGACAGGGGCAAGGCAGTGATGGTGATTTTACTGAGCAGGAAAGTTGTGTCTAATAAAAACCTCAGAGCATCATTCCTGTGTTTAAAAGAGGAAGAAGAAAAATGAAGAAGAGACAGAGCAGAGAATTCTGTACTGTTGCTGATGTTTCAGAAAAGACTGCTATAGGATACTCATTGCTTCTGACTTTAAGTGTCTCCTGTTTATGATTCATAAACTGCATGTATCTGTAGTATATGTTTCTGCCAGGTTAATGGATCCTTGCACCGAAATCGCCGTCCATGCTTTATATCCATAAATATATAGATTCCCAAGGTTGAAGTGCAGTCGGAGTTTTTAGTGATGATGGTCTAGGCAATGGCAATATTTCTTAGGCATAGCCAAGTTTCCTGCAGCGGGAATTTGATGTCTAACGATTTCAAAGTCACTGCTCTGAGTGAACTGAACCTACTAGTTGGAGGAATAAAAAATGGTGTTGGAAGCTCCCGGAGTGCTAAATCACTCACAGCTTCCGGGCGCTGCAGACCCACCCAACATCCAGTGCACGCTCCCAGGGGCCTGGAGGTGGCCCCCACCCAAGGGCAGTCGTGCAGACAACAATTCCACGTTGTACCTTTCGCCTCTGAGTTTCTGTTCCGTTGCATTCTGCTGCTGTCAGCACTTTGCGAAGCAACACATCATGGGACACGGAATTATAATTTTTAAGGGCATGCAAATAGAGAGTGTGTTGATTTTTAAAACCTTTTTCAAGGGAGAAATAAGCACTTAAAAGACATTTTCAGGTAGAGTGCGTAGGCATGTTGTTTTATCTTATACCCAGTCCCTAAAGCTATATCTGACTCATTTTGTTCGGAGGAGAAAATAGGATAAAAACCGCCTGAGCAACTGAGTGATAAAGGAGTCCCTCTCCCAGTTATTATGCTGTAGGTGATGAAGCCCGGACTTAAAGAGACAGAGAGAAATCAAGTTAGTGTTAGCTGAGCCTGTGCCTCTGGACTGTATCTGTCCCTTCAAGCATGTTGGTGTGTGTGTGTGTGCGTGTGTGTGTGTGCGTGTGTGTGTGTGTGTGCGTGCATGTATGTGAGAAGGACTTGGCTACATCCGAGTCTCCCCCCAGTCGGCTGCCAGGCACAGCACTCAGACTCAGCCTGGTTTTTTGGATTTCTTCCCCTACCGTGGAGGTGTCTATGCCGTGCCACCCACACAGGAGAGCAAGTGAGCTGTGAAATATATTCATTGTTAGAGCGCGGGGAAATGGCGGCAAGCAATCGGAGGTAATAATGTCCGACAGGCAAGGGAGGACGCCAACATTACCTGCATTATTTCGGTTGCCTTTTTCATTATAGGTTCGGGAAATAGGCAGCAATTCGATTATGGCATGATTTGGGGTGGAATTGCTTGCGCTCCCTGACCCTGTCACAGGGGGATCAAATGAGAAGTCAGCTCAAATAAAGTTTATAGTGCATTAACTGGACGGAGCAGTACCTCACCCACAGAGCACGATTTTTCATCTTCCAGAGGTTTTGCCACTGCAGCCCAGATATATCCGTACCTTAAGGCACAGGGAGGATTGGCTGAGATGTATAGGAGTGCGGAGAGGCGACCAATGGTGTGCAGACCCCTCCCCTTCCATGTGCCGCTCCGGGCTCCTCTGCAGCTGGGGTGAGGCAGCCTGATTAATAACACGCAGGGAACCTGCTTGTTGGATTATTAATTTCCCAGCCTCTTTGCCTTGTTTCTTTTCCTTTGCACATATTCCTGATGGTTTTCCTCCCGCTTCTTTTCTTTTTGCCTTTCGCAAAGCCCCCGCATCCCTCCTTTGCCCTCGTGTGGCCCACCTTTCTGCCCATGGAGCTAACCACTAGCGCCTTACACTGACGCCGTGCTGCCTGACCTCGTGCTGCTGGCTTCGCACCCGGGGTGAGTTGGTGTCTTCCCACCGGGGACTCAGGTGGGCACGCGAGAGTGCATATGATCCCAGATACGAGAGAGTGAACGAGTCACGGCGAGTTTGAGCCCTGCTGTGTGTTAAGAGCCGACTTGGCCTTCTGTCAGGAGTGACCTGAAAAGCAGGATCAGTTTCCTGAGTAACTGCCTCCACGCCAACCCCAGCTGCTGTGTACAGAAGTCTGGGGTCTGTTAGCTCTGAATTACATGTTTCTCTGCGGTTCTGGTGCACAGAGGGCTTGTGGTGGGCTGGAATGAAATGAAAGTGAGAAAGCGACAGGCAAAGACAGAGACGGAGAGTCAGGGCAGATCTGAGAGGGGTAGGGGGCATCTCGCAAGTCGGGGACGGTTTGCACCAAAAGTTTTGTCACCGTCTGTCCCCATTCAGCGGCCATCCCTCCACCCCCTGGGAAGAGTGGCTGGCACCGATCCAGTCCACACAAATGGTCACTGTGCTGACAGTTTGTGCTCTTTACACCAGGCACGTGGTGTGGAGGACTCTGGGTTTTGATTCGCTGGCCAGCTCATGTCTGGTTGGTGTAACAGGAGCAGAGGACTAAGCAGAGAGACTCTTCCGGCCCCGGTTCCACCCTTCTCAGCCCAGCCTGGACTCTGTCCTCACCTTCTAGGAGGACTCTTTCTTCCTCTCCAAACTTCTTCCTCCTGAAATCCACATCCTTCTATAACAGAAAGGCCGGGGCATGATACACTTTGTTTACGCAAGCCACCATTACCAGTGAACCCATTTCTCAGAAGGAAACTTTGTGTTCAATTCCCAAGAACCCCATCATTTTACAGATTGCCTCTCACAGGATGGAGAACTGAAGAAAATTTTAGTTGTGCATTAATTGTTCTCTTCATATAATATAAGCAAGAAAAATATCCTGAGCTCTGTGTGTGTGTGTGTGTGTGTGTGTGTGATCATTTTAAAAGCCCTTTTAGGATCCTCAGTAGTGAATTTTGAAGGAAGAGTATTGGACCCTTGTAGAAGAGGCTCCTGTATCAGATTATTGCCTTTTGAAATGTTGAAAATAAGCAAACCACAAACAGAACAGCAGGCGTTTTAGCAACGTGCCTTGCACTTGATTATTTTGTCAGATACAAGCTTGCTACTCAGAGCTGTGTGCTTGCATCACACCCACCCGCAAGGTGCCTGCCCACCACGTGCTAACTTTCTCTATCTCTAACACCCACCCTACATAAACGTGGAGATGCGTGGGGGAGGCTCCCAGCGATTGGAGCAGTACTGAAACAAAATAAGCCTGGAGCAATCAGGTTATCACCCTGAGTCTCCAATTAATTTTTCTTCAGATTCCCATTTTCCTCTGAGAATAACTGGAATTGTCTTAACCGAGTAACCACTAGGTAGAAGTCATCACTGAAGAAGAATAAATGAAAAAAAAAAGACTCCCGTAGTAACCGGACCCTGGGAAGTTTAGGCACAAAAACAGATATTATTCGGAATAGAGATGGCGCAAATACAACACAGTCTTCTGTGATTCTTGTTTGGAAACAAGAAAAAGAAGTCTTAAAATAGCTTCATGTACTGAGTATGGGGAGAGTTGGTTTTTGAGTTTTAATTTTTTATTCATGGAAAGTGTATGGACTGTTGAGAAATTATCCATTTGGACATTTTGAGAAAAAAATGTAAAAATTATGTTTTTAAGAGCCTGTCAGCAGCTGGCTGAAATTCAAACCTTGCTTAATACTCATTTAGAAATACAGGTTAAATGAGAAATGTTTTTTTTTTTTTTACTATGATGTTGTATAAAAAATGGTATTTGTTGAGTCACAGAGACTGGAACTATCTTTTACTGACTCACATCCTTCTTATCTTTGCTTCCTCTCTTTGTCCCTCCCTTCCTACCTTCCTTCCTTCTTTCTTTCCTTCTCTTTCTTCTTTCTTTCTCTTTTTTCTTTTGTCCTTCCTTCCTTCCTTCTTTCCTTCCTTCCTTCCTTCCTTCTTTCCTTCCTTCCTTCCTTCTTTCTTTCCCTTTCTTTCTTTCTTTCTTTCTTTCTTTCTTTCTTTCTTTCTTTCTTTCTTTCTTTCTTTCTCTCTCTCTCTCTCTTTCTTTCTTTCTTTCTTTCTCTTTTTTTCTTTTGTCCTTCCTTCCTTCCTTCCTTCCTTCCTTCCTTCCTTCCTTCCTTCCTTCCTTCCTTCCTTCCTTCCCCTTTTCCTCTTCTTCTTCTCTTCTTTCTTTGCTCCTTTTCTGGGCATCAGGTCCTAGGAAACTTCCCCACAGCTGCAATGTACTTAACAATTTCAGAGACAAGGTACCTTTCTTAAAAGCATTTACAGTTACACTTATTTCCGAATAAATCATGTTTCTCCATTTGAATATCACCTACTTCCATGTCTCTCCTTTGTCTCAGAGTTGCAGAATGTGTGTTCTTTTTTTCTTTCTGAAACGACACGGGTTCCTCTCATTCATTCTGGTACCAAACTTCTCCAGAGAAATGTCAGAAAACATAACGAAGTTTTTATGTTCTGAGAATGAGCTTTGAAAATAGATATTAATCTACCTGAGCAAAAACTCCAAACATTTATAAAAAATTCCTTCTCCCTTTAAAAAAAAGATCTTCCCCTAAATTGGGGAAGACAGCATTCCCTTCAGCACTGGACTCCCAAACACAGCATTGTGTAACACTTCTTAAAATACTGCCATGTTAATTTGCTTCTATTTGCTGCAGGCGATACACACACAGAGGTAAATGAAGTGTCTTTGCTTCCCCTGGAAAGCTTCTTCCCAGCTTCCCCTATGTGTTTAGAGAAATCTGTTCTATTCAAAAGCTCAGATCAATTGTTTATGCACATTTGTGTTCATTTGTTCACGGCAGCATCTGGGCTTCGGATGTCGGGAGAGACCCCGTGGAGGCAAAACCCTGTTAATAGCCAGGCTTATCTCATTTAGGGGAGTAATCATTTAAATATGCTGGAGACAAAGCCGCCTGTGCGGTAGCGCCCCCCACCCTGGGCTGGGTTCGCACCTTCATAGGCAAATACAGCCAAAAAAACGAGCACTTCAAGAAGTGATTACAGAGTCATGATTGCTCTACAAATTGAGTCTTTTTTCTGCTTGACAGTGATCCTGGCATCGTCTCCCCGCTTAATCCTCACTAGCAATTTGCCTATAGTTACAGCTAACAAGAGGTGATTAGAGGGGAGGACCAGTCTCCACTTAACACCCAGCTTGGGGCGCCCTGGGCCCGGGCTACCAGGTTGGACCTCTTTCCCTGTCAGCTCACCACCTCCACCTCGAATGCCTTCACCCAGCCCTTAGCTAATGACAGTTTGCAAGCAGCCGCAGGGGTTCCTGAGCAGCCTGCTACCTGGCTGCCTGAGCAGCTGCAAAAGCCAGGGAGGAGCCAGGAACGGCTTGCTGCCCCTCAAACCAGAGAGATACACCAAACGGAGAGTTTCTCCAGTACAGTTGGGTACGTGCTGTATTAGGTGACTGTCCCGGGCTTGGGGCTGTGAGTCAATACTGAGAAGGGAGCATAACATGACATATCCATATTTTATGTGTCTTCCGTGAAGACCTAGAGTAGCAGCAGGCCTGCTTCTCGGGTGGGAAGCCAGAGTGCTAATGCTGTGCCAGAGGAGGATAACAGAAGCAGGGGTGGGGGTGTGCGGAAAGGAGCAGCGCGCGGGACAGGACCGTGGGTCTCCGGCTGGAGCATGCGTCCTCGTCCCCTGGAGGGCTCGTTAAAAATCTCAGTGTTTCCAATCCAGTAGGTCTGGGGTGGGACCAAAGCATTTGCATTCTAACAATTTCCCAGGAGAGACTGATGCTGCCCGTCTGAGAACCACACTTGGAGAAACGCTGGTGAAGTCTGACAGGCTTGGTCTTTGCGCAGTGTGAAATGGGCCCACCATGCCCTTGGTTGACAATGGTGCGCCCCCCCCCCCCCCGCTATTCTAAGTCCTGAATCTGAGACTGGGTCCTAAGCCCTTTTATGATGAGGTGGTTTCTTCTCCTCCCCTCTTACCTACCCCTGTGTCCAAGCTGATTTAACTGTCCCGTGAAGATAACAGGGACCTCCACACAAAGGCCTTTTACATTCCAGTACCATTCTTCATCTCGTTTGCCCTCCTGGGAAGTTCCTTCCTGTCTGCGTGGCTCCAGTGTGTTGCCTTCTGGGTGGGATGTCATGGCCCATCTGTTACTCCCCCAAAGCCGAGTCTGCCTAGCTCTTTATTGACCCTCGCACAACGGCTACAACATGTTCTGTGATGACATTTCTTTCCCTTCACAGCCTTCCTTGTATTTACTCTGTGTCCCCAGTGCCAGGGAGTGTGCCTAGCACGTAGCCATTGCATGGTAGCTTTCTTATTGTCTAAGTCTTATATCTAATGGTCAAGGCCAAATGATGGAGGCAGAAAACCTTTGTTTTCACACAACCATGCAGGAGGGTTTTTGTTTTGTCTCTGCTCTGAGGGCAACTCCTCTCTCTCTGAGACTCAGTTTTGCCACCTCTATGATGGGTACCAGTTTTACTGATGTTAGCGGCAGCAGCAGCAGCAGCACCACCACCACCACCACTGCCCGCTGATCTTATAGGTAAGAAAGCACACGGCACAGTGTCTGCACGTCACTGAAATCCAGGACATCCTGTGTTGTGACAGGAGCCAGCCGCAGTGGTGGTTGATGATGCATCCTATGCTAATAAAGACAAGGGATTGGACTGAGGGGCTGTAGGGACCATGAGTAGGGAGATGCCCTGTCCAGCACCACTTGCTGTTACCAGTAGAGTGTCATCCTGTGAGCTGCACTGGGTGGAAAGCAGACCTCTGACCAGAGGCAGAAGTGCGTCCCCTCTGGTCTCTCCATGCCCTGCGCGTCTCGACCCTGCCAGTTCGGCCTCATTCTTATGCTGGAACATTCTGGGATTTCAGAGGCTCTGCACAGCCTTCTCACATCCCCTTCCCTCCACCCATTGACATTCATCAGCTGTTGATTTAGGGATTATGTCCTCAGAGAAGCATTTTCTAATCAGACCTTTACAAAGCAGCTCCTGCTCAGCTGGCTTTTCTCTCTCTGCCAATGCCTTGGGCTTCTCTTCTCTAATTCTTAGAGTGGCCTCCGGTGATGTAGCTCCTTCCTTTTACTTACAATGAGCTCCATGATGGCAAAGAACTACCTGCTCGGCCATCTCTTACACCTGCACAGCCTAGTACAAGATTTCATATAGCAGGTGAGCAGGAACTGGAGGGACTAGGGATGAGAGGCTCTGGCCAACCTGCCAGCTAACACTGGGGAGTGCAGCAGGAGGTAGACAATATCCTTTTCTTCCTGGGAGGACTGTAGTCTTCACTGAAGAAAGATAGATCATTCTTGAACCCTATTCTCAGATGGACCTCGTACTTTTCATCCTTCTTCCCCTGCATTGAGCCACCTAACAATTATGGTAACATCCAGAGTGCTGGATATTTGTGCAGAAACTAGAAACTGTATTAGGAAGCTCTGCCAGTGTGGAACTTATGTTATAATGCTACTCTTACCTGCTTTCTTTCTCCTCATCCTATGTGAGCCTCATTGGGCAAGCGCCATTTGTTATCACGGTTCTGTTCCAGAATCTAAAATAATTATGTGGGAAGAGTTGGTGCTTACAAACAAATCGACTGATCGAATAGATTTTTTAAATGTTTCTACCTTCCTTCGACTAATGCTGTAATCCAGCCAAATGAGCTCATCATTAATCTAGCGCACTTAAATATTTTTGAATAAATACCGAGCTCACTGTAAACAGTCTAGTCTCATGTCTTGGCCCATGGCCATCCCAATTAGGGCAATTTTTGTATGTGTGTGTTGTTGCTCAGCCAGTCTCAGAGAAAGATGGAGCATCGCACTATGGAGACTGTTTCAAAACAGTTTTCCCTATGAATAAAAAGTGGCACTGACTGTGGCCTCACAGGCAGGCCACAGCACAGTACGGCACGGGGGAGCTGGGCTTGCAGTTGTGGGACAAGGTCCACATCGGAGCCCCAGTCCACTTGTGAGTAGGATGCTTATGTGTAAATCACTTAAACATTTTTTTCCGTAGGACTAGGGCTTGAACCCAAGCCCTTCACCCTGAGCTACACACAGATCATATCTTGCTAAATTACTAAGTTGACCAGGTTGGATTCAAATGTAAGATCCTCCTGCCTCAAAGTATCAGAGTGCTAGGATTGTAGGCTTGTGTCACCACACCTAGTGGGTGATCATGGACACTTAATAATGTGTGTGATACCATGGGAAATAACAAGACTTCAGAATGTACTAAAGAATATTAGTTTGTGTATGCTTTGCTGAGTTCATTGGTACATTGTAGGAATACATTAGGATCACATTCATCATGGAGAATTTGTATCTGCACATGATATGCATTGATTCTTATTTTTTCCCATTCCCCTCACTTCAAACCCCTATCTACATAAGCTTTGTTTCTATTTTTTGTTGTTGTTTTTAACCATTAAAGTTTTTCTTTCCTTTCTTTTCTTTCTCCTGCCCCCCTGCCAGTTCTCCTTCCCCTTTGAACATTCTTTCTATTTCATAATGCTTGTCAGACGTTTTAGGAGAAGTGTGTATTCTTGAGTCTACTGGTGGCAGGATTTGTTCTCACTACCATCCAGCAGCAATAGTAAGACTTCCATTGTATCATCCTTCAGCTTGCTTACCATGAAGGACTAGGTTTCTGTACAAGCAGAGCTGTAAGCCATACCTACCTTGTGTTCCTCATTTTAATGATTATCACGTTTCCTGTTTCTCAAAGCTAACAAGGGACCCAATATTTTAATGTTTTATAAAAATGTTGGTTAAATATGCATCACAAAAAATTGACCATATGTGGTGTTCAGTGCACTTGCAATGCTGCACACCATCATTGCTATCTATTTTCAAGATATTTCTTGAACCAAGAGGAAGCCCCTCATCCATTAGGCAGACACGGACTGACTGCCAAATGCTCCTTTCCACAGCCTTGGGCAAAATCAACATGACAAAGACAGGGAGGTTCTCGCCCTCTCTAAGTGGAACTCCAGTAATTGGATGTCCTTCTATCAGAGGAGTGGGACATATATAGGTCCACCCCTACCTCAGGCCCTCAGCAATTTCTCAGGCATCTTCCATAATACACAGTCCTCTCCCTAACACAGACTCTGACTTGTGCTTGCTCTGCTCCCCATTTCATCATGTAGAGATGACATGGCTTTGTTACTAGGGGTGTGGCATCCGAGAGGGAAAATATACTCCATGAGTCTATCTGTGAAGCGGACATGGAGGTCCAGTGGCCCCCAGAGCATAAGACAACATACAATGTAGAGTTGCTACAGACTGCATGGAGGAGAAAAGATCTGGCCTAAGGGATTCATGTGGTATAGTTGGAGTACATCTAACTTCACATATCTGAAAAGTTTTCTGGGAGAAAACTTGTAATTTATATAGTGTCAGCATAAAATAATTGATCCTATCACTTTTTCCACCCACTTATCTATATATCTACTTACCCATCCATCCATCCACCTGCCCATCTTTCCATCCATCCATCCTAAAATTATTTAATATCTTGGTATGCTATGAGATGAGCCAAGCAGCCAGAGATGAAAGGTAAGTGCAGCTTAGTTGTTTTGTTTTTTTTTTTTTTTGAGACAGGGTCTCGCTTTGTAGTTCAGGCTGGCTCTGAGCTCACTGTGTAGCCCAGGCAAGCCTCGAACTCAGCAATCCTCCTGTCTCTGCCTCCCGAGTGCTGGGATGACAGGCGTGAGCCACCATGCCCGGCTTTGTTACCTTTTTTGAGCTTCTGGTCTTGTGTCTTTCCAAGGCAGCAGTGGTTACCTGTTTTTTCAAGTTTTCTTGGCAACAGCTTTTTTTCAGAGTATCTATATTATTAAATACCTTTTGGCTTAAACCCAAGAGCTCAGACCTGTTCTTTCCCTGAAATTAGCTCTTTTTTTTTTTTTTGAGACAGGGTCTCATTTTGTAGTTCAGGCTGGCTCTGAGCTCACTATGTAGTCCAGGCAAGCCTTGAACTCAGCAATCCTCCTGTCTCTGCCTCCCAAGTGCTAGGATGACAGGCATGAGCCACCATGCCCGGCAAATGCAGCTTAGTTTTGAAGGTATTTAGAGAAGCTTGCTAGAAAAGCATGTTAGAGAATTAATTATAGACTGAAGAAGTAGGTGTGATTTTGGACAGGGTATTTATCAGAATATGGAGAATGAGCAGTGGATACTATTGGAAACTGCTCTTGGAGAGGTCAAGGCTGAGAGGACATAAAGACACTTAAAAGAATAAACTAGGTAGAAATAAAGAAAAATCAAGATGCACTGGGTCGGGAACAGCACAGGGTCAAAGGGTCACAGGTACACAGAAGACCGTGCCGATGTGGTAGCACAGGAGGTGAGCCTGAGAGGTCAGGCTGAGGCCAGAGCAGGAGGTCCAGCAAGGCTCATTGACCGTCATCCTCACAGCCTTCAGGAAGCCCGTAAAGTTTATCCTTGTCATAAACACTGTAGTTTTATATTAATACAAAAGTGGCAAAAACAGTAGAGTTCCCATCTACCCCACATCTAGTTTCCACTACTTCTGACATCTTATATCAATAAAGTCCATATATGTATAAAGGGGGGAGGAGGGGGGAGTGGGTAGGGATATGGGTAAAAATGAGAATTAACTTGTGGCATATACTGGTACAAATTTCCCAATGTTATATGTGATTTTGAGATGTATATAAATTGTACCAATAAAGAATTCAATTAAAAAAATAAAGTCCATATATAATAATGGATGAACCAATCTAGGGATGCCATTCTCACTGATGTCCATATTTTATGCAGATTTCCTTAGTTTTGACCTACTCACATTCAGCTCCAGGATCCCACTTCACATTCCATTTCCATGTTTTCTTAGACCCCTCTAGTGTGTGGCTACTCTGTAGACTCTCCTTGTTTCTGATGACTTAATAATTTCAAAGAGTACTGATCAGGTGTTTAGTAGACTGTTGCTCCACTGGGTGTTTTTCAGTTGGTGGGACTGGGGCTGTGGGTTTGGAAAGGAGACCCACGGAGGTGACTGTCCCTGCTATCACATCATAACATCGGCCCTTATTATCAGCACGAAGATACCTTGGTCATCAGGCTGAGTTTGTCAAGTTTTTCCCTGCAGACAGTTATCTCAGGACTGCTTGGAAGGACATTTTAGGGGTAACCCACACTGATGGGGTGGGGAGATGTAGCCTTCCTCTGTGTGGCAACAGTGTCTATATTCAGTGAAGTTTTCAAGCAGGTGAGGGGCTGGTTTAAGAATAATTCAGTGGAAATTGCAGCAGAAACTATCACAAACCTATTTGAAAGGAAAAGGCGGTTCCTTCCCTGGGAAAGTACCGAGTATTTGGTCTTTGCTTTTAGCATTCAGGTGGGTTCTGAGGAAAGAGTACATAATACTCTTTAAAGGTCTCTGTCACCCAGGCAAAAAACACATGCATAACTCCAGGTTTTATCTGAAGAACAAAATTACAGTTGAGAATTCCATGCTTCCTCACACTGGAGTTTCATCATCTCACTGGGGTGAGAAGGTGGGTGTTTCCTCGTGGGAATGACCAGGGAAGGGTTCACCTGTTGAAGTTCTTAACTTCACTACAGCAACTCATTCCTTTTATTATCCAGCACCTACTTTTCTTCTCTCTGTACTCAGTTACCTTTTTAGGGAGAGTGTAGCCTAAACTTCTCTAATACCCCAGAACCTTCTGTCTCATCTATACCACTATGCTGACGAGACTATAAAGCAAAGCAGTCCTTTCCGAGTGCCAGTGAGTTGTGTACCTTTGGATTGTACGGTGCTCCTAGTTTGACTAAGCACTGTGTGTGTTCTGTATAAGTTCACTGGAATAACATGTTTTTATATTTTCATTTAAAAGTGGAGAATAGACAGTTCTCCTACACATAGTTTCTTGTGTTATTTCCAGTTTTAGTTTTCCATCCTCTACTATTATATCCCAGGTTAAGATAACAGACAAATTTGAATCAGGGTGTTTGCACATACATGGGTGGGTCCGTGGCAGATAGTTTATAAAAAGTAGAGCCTGTGCAAAGATGAAGGATGTCTGAAATTCAGAGAATGCTCCTTGGATCTGTCCAGACAGCAGGGTGGATCTGCGCTCACAGCACGGTGCAGTGACATTGTCTTAGCCCTCATTCTTTAACAACCCTTTAGGCCCTTGTTAGCATTCCCATTTTAAAGGTAAACAGAGGCTTTGTGAAATGCAGGGAGTCTCTCTGTTGTATCAGGCACTGGAGGGTGTCCAGGGGCCTGTTAAGATGCCAAGTCTTGAGCTCTGAGCCCTAGTCTGGGCCCTTCGGTCTCAGTGTGACATCTAGAAAATGGTTGGATTTCCTTCCTGGCCTCCTCTCGATGTATTATAAAATCTCACAACACTGAAAGAAGAACCTGGATCACAGCACCCTCCGACTTGCCATAGGATCCATTTAATCTGCTTTTGGTTGCTATGCTAGACTTCTTCAAGTTTATAATCATGAAACAAACGCACTTACCCTTAGCTGTGCTAGAATGTAATGATCCTCCCCTTTCTGCTATATTAAATTAATATCCTTCTCCAAATTGGCAGCTTCTGCTCTGGGAGGAGGGAGGAGATCTTGTCTGTCAAACCCAAGGAAGGTGAGCCGTGCTTCCGTAGCCTGGTGAATCCCAAGCGCTTGGGTGTCAGATGCTGGGAAGGACGTTGGGAGAGACAAAAGGACACTGTCAGCGCATTATTAATGTTAAAAATTGTTGGTGTTCCATGCAGTGTGTTTTTCTAATTAGAGGCAAGCTGCAGAGTCCCATTTCCATAATCAACATGGGAATGGAAACTCAGCAAAATTTCATGTATTTGCAATGAAACTGCTTCCCGGCAACACAAAAATGGCTTTTATAACATAAAGGCTGTAATTAGAATAAGTCAAATCAGTTGGAAACGATTAAGGCCAGAGTAGGAAAAGCTGCCTTCTAAATATTTGTCTGGAGATTAGGCAACTTCTACAGCCTCAAGAAGCATCTCTGATTTACTTATACCCCTCGCCGTGGCAAAGACAACCGAGTAGGAGGCGAATGAACCCAGATGTAGACGTGTTGGTCAGTCGTTTCTGGGCCTTGACAGGAGGCAGCTCCCTGGAAGGAAGTGAGAAAGAATGAATATAGGGTCGCATTAGACAAATTGCTTTAAAAAAAAAGATCATCAATTTGAATTCTTTTAAAATGTGCTAGGTCTTTGAAGCTTTTAGGGTGCACTTTAAAAGTCCACGTGGAATAATTCCCTGCATGTCAATGCGACAGCTGATGTACGTCTCATTGTATTTAAAATTATAGTTCTGAGATGGGACTTGCTACTCGCTGCTTGTGTGACATCCGCTATTAAAATATAAGTAAATCTTGGCAGGTGGAAATTTAAAGAAGAAAAGATTATATAAGAAAAACCAGCGTGGTTAATAGTAATTTGCTAACCGGGGAACTGGGGGACACTGGTGGTGGAGAGTTCTCTGTGTCCTCTAATAAGATGAGAATATTTAAAAAAAAAAAAAAAGATGAGAATATTTAGAAGGCCTTTTTCTTCCCGGGGATGCAAATCTCGGTTGCAAACAGGACAGGGAAGAGGTAGGAAGTGTTTCCACACGTTGCAGTCTGTGGCTGGGTTCTGTGGAGGTCAAAGTGAGTAGGAGAGCAGAACGGTCGTCTTTCATTGCATTGGGTCTGGCAGTTTGATGCTGTGCTGGGATGGGAGAAAGGGGCGAAGGAGAGAAGGCAGGAAAATAAGTGCTTTGGGGACTGGGGCTGGGACACGATGGCCTTTTGTGTTTTTGTTGTTATTGTCGATGTTTTGGTTTTTTCTTTAGAAGGGCGCAATTCATCCCGACAGGCTGCCCACTCATTTGTAAACCCTTCAGAATCCCAAACTTGTGTGCGTGCCTGCATTTAGCCATGGAAAATATAATCAGCCTAATGCATTCTCTTACTGAATTTTAAACCAGCCCATTAAAACTCCTTTAACGTGCTAAAGTCGGCTTCAGAGAGGGTTTCCATTTCATCTTTATTGAGCTGAGGCTGTGGTTCGCTCTCCCTTGCACCACGGTGAGCGCCTGTCAATAATTCAATAGCGTAGCCTTGACGGGGCCCAAGCCCAACCCAGACTTTCAACTGAGCCAAGCAGCTTGTCAAAGCCTGATGTGCTGTCAATGGCCGACTGATCTATACTGCATGAACCCCCCCTCGCCCCTTGATGTGTCCCTGGGAATAAAAAGAAAGCCATTTCAGAAGGCAGCCCGGTGAGAAGCACCTGTTTGTAGAGAATCTTTAATGAGCACAGGTCGCACCGCGGTGGAGAGAAGTTCAGCGAAGCCAGCGCGCTTGTTGAGTTGCGCCGGCTCCAGGTCTCCGTGTGTGCGCTCGGCGTGCGGGGCAGCTCTTCACGGCGCTGGCGGACGCTTGACCTTGTCCTTCCAGCAGCTCTCCTCCGGGCAGGCCTTTGTGTTGTGCTTGCTTCCCGGTTGCAGGAGACCTTGAGTCCAAGGGGCCAAAGGTACTAATTGCGGGTTTATGTCACGGCCGTTTCCATTCTCCAGTGGCCCGGAGGCGGAGCTCATACCCCTCTTTCCATAGAACCTCAGAAGTCTGTGCCGGCCCGAGGATTCCACGCAAGGCAGACGGAAAGTGCAGCCTCATCCTTCTGGAAGGATGGAGCAAAGTACAACTATTTCCTCTTAAAAGGGACGAGATCACTTGTATTCCTCTAGTCCTCCTATGATTTTTAACGCGGAATTATTCGCCTGGCCCAGGCTCCCGCTAAGCCTTGAAGTTGGCACAGATGAAATCTACGGACAGTTCCCCTTTAAAAAACAGGCAACTAGCAGAGCACGTAATCCATGTTTCACATGCAGAATGTCTGGAGTCCCAGGGCTGTTCACTTTCCCCCAAAGATAAATTTTAGCTGAGTTAAATAACAGTTTTAAAGGTACTCCTCACACCAGCTCTCTCTCATTTGTGACCGTATCTGCATTGCTAATGGATGTGTCTTTCATGCATACCGTTTCTGCCACCTTCAAATGTATGTATTCCTCTCTTGTCAAATTGGGTGGGGTTTTCTGCAGAGGTGGTTATCATACAAATGCGAGACAGAAAAGAAGGTGCATTAGAAGCTTACAGAAAAACTGTTGCATGGAAAGGGGGTCCCAGTGAAGGCTCTAGTGTTTCCTACCTACTACACAATAACAAGATCATTTGGGATAAAGGTAAATCTTGCCACGGTGGCCTGGTGGTCTCCTTGGTTCCACAACAGAGGTTAACTTTACCCTGGCCTTGACATAATGGACTGAGGAAGTAGATAGACACAGACCGCAAGACTGATCTAGAGGTGATCTGTTAGGTGGGGGAACAAGGAGTAGATAATGAGCGTGGAGAACCGAGACAAGGACATATCTCTGGAGTCTGTGTTCTCAGCCTTGAGGGATCATAAAGTAGCCTCAAGCTGTCTCAGAGAGGAGAGTAACACACCCAGCATCAGAAAGTGTCGCTGCTGGGTAAGCAAATCCTCTGATTTTTCTTCTGGGAGAAACCCAAAGTATCCATAAAGAGTCAAATAAAAGAAAGACAATAGGAAGCAGGGAGGTAGATCTTTGCAAATGAGAAGAAGACCGAGAGTTGGAGGGAGGAGGAAAAGAGCAGAGGGGCAGGGGACATAAAAAGAAAAACTAAGATGTGTTATGCTCATGTACCAACTCCCCACCATGAGGGTCTTCATTACATACTATAAATATGTACCTAATGAAATAATTTTTTTAAAGATCAAAAGAGAAATATAAGACCTATAGATCTTCCTGAGATTTTCATACCTTTAATTTGGAGGGTAATTTAATTCAGTAGTTAATTAAGTTTTGATGTCAGATATTTTGCTGCAAGTCTCAGGTGAAAGTACATAACACTACTGTAAACAGAGCTTGTTCATTTAGGGCTTTAGAGGAAGGAAGAGGAGAGAGAAAGAAACTAGGGTTGGTGCTCAATTCCCATACCTTCCTCTCTGTTCCCACCAATAGCAGGACCCCGAAAAGTACAAAGAAACCTCAGGGTCCAGCATGGCCAGCATGGACCAAGCCCAGCTGCATTCTCTTACAGTGAAGGTGGCAGAAGTGGTATATCTCATGAGCTGGGGCTTAGAGCAGGGCTCTCCTCACCACTGGCATAGGAAACCAGCCTTACTCATTTATTTATTTATTATTCATTCATTCATTGAGACAGGGTCTCACTTTATAGCTCAGGCTGGCCCTGAGCTCTCTATGTAGCCCAGGCAAGCCTCGAGCTCAGCAATCCTCCTGCCTCTGCCTCCTGAGTGCTGGGATTACAGGCATGAACCACCATACCCGGCTTTATTCTTTCTAACAAAGCCTAACTCAGGGAATTGGTGGTCCATGCCTGCAATTTGGTGAGTCCATCTCTGAAGCCTTATTAGGCTAGTAATGCATGTCATCCAGACAATCTGTACTGTGGCCTTTGCAGTGGTGGAAATGTTAGCATACTTGTTCCATCTGAGGTGATTAAATGCTTCTGGAAACTATGAGTCCATCCTCATAAAGTTTATCTTTAAGGGCTCAGAAGCATAAATTTTTCTCTGTGCACTTATGTCACCGAGGCCCCACCTTACAGCAGAGCATAGAGCAGCCCACAGGGGCCCATTGATTTGCTTCTGGTACCATGAGACAGGAAAAACTAAGGCTAGTGACTTAGCTCCTCCCAGATTAAGGTCTGTTTTTACGTCTGGTGTTATAAACCTGAAACCTAGACTTTTATTTCTTCCATACTGTTGCTTTTAATTCTTTCAGTTATTTGCTGCCAACTTTAAAAAATATGAAGACTTCACTTAAAATTCAGATTTCTGCCTTGTAAAAACATCAGACTCTGGAATATCAGGCACCTTCCCCAGCTTTCTACTATACTACCAGCTAGAGACTGTAACATCTGCCCACTGCCTGTGTGCTTACCAGCCTTACCTGCAACACAGACTGGGCTACTCCTCCCTGACCTTGACTTAGTTTAGCTATTCACTGGCCACCTCAAGCTGGAGGTGTGTAGTGTTCTTCCTCAAAAACAAACAAACCCAGAGACACTGGTGATCTGGAAGCTTCCACGTCTACTTATTCTTTATTACCAAAGCCTGAAGATTCCTATAGCTCATTCTCATCACAAACGAGCTCTTTCCTCCAGTTCATGTTGAGAATGGCATCCCTGGCACATTGCAGAAAACATATGGTAATGAATCCATTAAGGAAGCTGTCGCTCAGCCTCTGGGTGCCCAAGGGCCTGAGCGCTGGATACCACATGATGCATGAAGGGATAGAAAAGATTTGACCTGTTGGCCCTTTGGCTGCCAAGAGCTCAGGCCTGGTCCGCAGGGCTCCTGTGACCATTCCAGTGCCAGGTGTTTTCCTCAGCCATCCACATGTGAAGCTGGCCAGGCTTCAGGACCACAATCCCTTGTTTTCCCCTCCAATCCTGCTTCTTCCCAAGCCGCCTTCCTGATACACACAAAGGAGAAGACGAAGATGATCTTTGGCAGATGCAAAGCGCAGCATTTGTCCAACCCTGGGCCCTGCAAGTCTGTGAACAGAACTGCACACCGTACAAAACCTTTAGAAGCCCCACGTCTGAGGGCTCCAGGAGGTTGGGCAGGGAGGTGAGAGTGAATAAAAATGAGGAGGCCCGCAAACTGCTTTTGCCCAAGGGCTGGTTTTAATGAGCCTGTCCCTAATGAGTTGTCCCTGCAACTAGCTTCAGGCCTAAACAGATGAGGCAGGGATTCTGCTAAATTTTTGATAGGATTTGCACTGGTTTTATGAGAAAGCAAGCAGTAGAGAGTGCAAAGTTGGGTCATGAATCTTTTAAGAGGGTAGATGGTTGTCCATCTTGTCAACCGGAACGGGAGAGACCTGGTTGCTAATAGAAACCCTGGCCTCAGCCTTCCAAATTCACCCACCAGATCAGCTAATTTGGTCAGGGAGGCTGGGTGATATTTTTCTTTTTTTTCTGATTCAAGAACTGGCCCATGGCCTCCAAGAAGAATTCATCTTAAAACTCCATCAAGAAGATGACGTGAGTCATTGCCTGTTACTGACTAATGATCTTTCATGGGACACAGGCTGTACTGGGGATTTGCACATTTCTCTGGCGGTACAGTGGGAAGGAAACTCCATCACACACTTGAATTACCATCCTTTTTTTCCTTTGGGCAGCACCATTCATATTAGCAGCATAAGCCTTACCCTTGTGTTGGAGGAGAACACTCTGACCAAAGATAAAATGAGATTCTTGATTGATATGGAGATGTTTCTAACATTTCTAATATCTGTCAAGTCTAAGACTGAGTGGTACAGGACATTCCATATACTCCCACTTTAAAAAAAAATTTATGAATAGCTGCCAACAAACATATTTCTCCAGTTTGATTCATCTACCAAGAGGCAATTTTCTTGGTGGCTTAGAAGGTTACAGAAAATGCTTGATCAGCAGAGTGAACTACTGTCCCCTTCTTCATCTCACACATTCCCTTTCACATTCATCATGTAATTGATTTAATAAGCTCAGGCTTCAAGAGCCGCCTCTCTTTCCCTTCTCCCTCCCTTTCTCCTAGCATTGTTTCAGTTCAGCATGGGACCCTTTGGCTAAGATCCTTGAATTTTGCCAGACATGAAATGCAGCAGCCTGGTTTGTGTAATAAGTGTCCTTATCATATATTTCTGTGGCCCTCTGAAGCATATTTTTTTCTATTTTATTTTATTTTTTTTTGAGACAGGGTCTCGCTTTGTAGTTCAGGCTGGCCCTGAGCTCACTATGTAGCCCAGGCAAGCCTCGAACTCAGCAATCCTCCTGCCTCTGCCTCCCGAGTGCTGGGATTGCAAGCAAGAGCCACCACGCCCGGCACTGTGGTATGTGCTATTGATGGTTGGTGGGCGTGAGTC
This sequence comes from Thryonomys swinderianus, assembly GCA_004025085.1. Lineage (NCBI taxonomy): Eukaryota > Metazoa > Chordata > Mammalia > Rodentia > Thryonomyidae > Thryonomys > Thryonomys swinderianus. The sequence continues at coordinate 85,266 of PVIC010001091.1, forward strand.
TCCACGCCCAGCATTGTGTGTGGTTACCGGGGATTGAACTCAGGACCTTGCACTTGCAAGGCAGGCACCAGAACCACTGAGCTAAATCTCTGGCCCTCTATTTTATTTTTTTTAAAGTATAAATAAAATGTGCATTTCTGAACATAGCTGTACATATACATCTTTATATCACAAATTTAAAAGCATTTCATATGTGATTATCTTATTTGCACTTCTCAAAAACTAAGAGCCCTGCTGACCACACAAAACAGATCCATTGTCCCTGTCCTATAAATGAGCATATAGTGCTGGTGGTGCAGAGATAGTCACAGAAGACCTTGTAAGTAGTTATTGATGCACGTGGAGTGAAAGTTATGGATTCTAAACTTTCTACAACAGGGCCCTAATATATTTGAATTCCTTTGTTGCCTGAGACATTCCTTTTTCTGGGCTGAAACAAGAATGGTATGTATTTATCTGCAAGAAAACTTCCAATTTGTCTAGCAAGCACTGGTTGGAGTTTTTTTGGTCACTTTAAGTGAGATGGTTTTATTTATGGATTGATGTTCAACAAGACATTCATGTGCATAGCACTTAGAGTCACATAGTTCTAAGCCCATGTCAGCTCAGGGTGGGGGAGGCTTAGTACGAATTACTGTTTTGCAAGTATTCAATGTTAGTTCGTATGGAAAGGACCTCTGGGAGCTCAGAACTGCAGGACTGTGTTCCAATCTTCCTTTCAAAGAGGAGTCCAGAACAGTGGGTGGTGTCTACTGCCACAGAACCCTTGAGTCAGGGAAGAACCATTGTAGGATGTATTTAAAGATCAGTTTTCAAGAGTAGCAGAAGGTCACCAATGAGAGATCCCTGTAGGAATACAGAGGACAGAATCAGAGACTTAGACAGCTGGGGGAGGGAGCAGCTGCTGTACAAATAAAGTTATTCTGTAAAACTTCCTCCGACCAGATGGTTTTGGACTGGGTCTTTTTACTTTTACTCCAGACCTGTACTTGAAGCTCCCCGTGAACACTGAGTATTCACAAATCCATCATCAAGTCAAGTCGGAGGAAAGACAGTTGCTTACTCCAAATGCTGAACTTGACTTTGAAGCTTTTTTCCTTTAGAAGTCAGGAGGAACAAGGATCTTTACCATTGGGAGAAATGCTGTCTTGTCAGCCAAGGGAGCTGGTGCTGGATTTGAGGGATGTGCTGGGGATACAGAGTGTAGGCCCTTGTACAGGAATGGGCAGTTACAAGAAAAGCATCAGGGTGACTCCCAGGATCAACACGATAACACGGAGTTAGGGAAGGAAAATTAATCAGGGCATAAAAGAGATGATTTGCTTCCTCAGTGTGGGTTCTTAGTCTGTTGGCAAGGGGACTCCCTACTTCTTTCACTAACTTGGTGGCCCCTGGGTCTTGGATATATCCTCATGCCACCAGCTACATTAGAGAAAATGAAAGCAAGGGTCACAATTTTTTCCCTGAATGTGAATAATCAGGAGACGGCTTTGAGAGCCAGTGAGGATCATCATATGAACTTCTTAAAATGCAACAGATACAGCATCATGGAGACAGGTCCATAAATCAAGTGATTGCCACCAGCTGATCAGAATGTAAAATGTCCCACCCTGGGAAGCTTGTCCCCATGAAGCTTTTCATGGAACACAGAGATCAATATACTTTCTGTCCCTTAGAACTTCAGAACATAGGAAGATCTACATGGTGCCACCTTTTCCCCCCTCTTCTCTTTGCACATGAAGTGACTTTTAAAGCTATCCAAAGATGACAGCCCACATGTCCCAAGCCTACAACAACAAATACTTGCAAAGCATCTGTTTAAGTCCTTATTTATAGAACGAAGCTAGTAAATGTTGAATGAATATCTTTCATTGGCTGATGAATATTTTCTGACTGAATTTGTTTATATATCTTTGTCTCCTCTTGTATGTATAACTCCATCCCCACTGTAAGAAATTTTATAGTTTTTTATTGGTACATTTTATTGGTACATTATACATACACATCACACACTCCACATTGAGAATTTGTACCAGCATATGACACAACTTAATTCTCATTTTGCTCTTCCCCTACCCACCCTACCACCCCCACCCCTATATACACAAGGTTTTTTTTTTCCTTTTTTGCCCTCAATTTTTTACTTTCCTCATTATTTACCCCTAAACCCCATTTCCCTTTGAATATTTACTATTTCACAATATCAATCATGCATTCTAGAGCCCATTTACAACTTCAGTTTCTCATACCAGAGAAAAGAGACGATATTTACACATCTGTGACCTATTTATTTTGCTTATGTGTGTGTCCCGAAGCTAAACCTTGGAAACAACCCAAATGCCCATCAACTCTAACTAGATAAAGTAAATGTATTTTTAATTGAATTCTTTATTGGTACAATATATAGTAGACGTATTTTTTAATAAAACAAAGTATTACTCTGCTATAAAGAATGATGAGATTGAATCATTTATATTCAAATGGACATACCTTCAGGAATTTTATAGTTTTGACTCAGCCTGACCCAAAATGTACAGTTTGGTCTTGCTAAAGCCAACTTCTTCCTTTGCTGTTCCATCTTGTCTGAAGTCTGGGTTAACTGGGACTCATCTCCTTGTCAGAGATGCTATATGAAATGACTGATGGGATGATGCTGAGACAAAGGTGACATTGTCACTGACAAATAGGGCGGCTAGTAACCAGTGGTTCTTTTGGACATATTGGCCCAATACTTGATTCTGCTTAGGCCTGTGTGAGTTTAGAAGAAGGACCACTTACGTCATTCCTCCTATGATTGAATTGTTTGTCACTCACATTTGTAAGCCCGACTGTCCTCTCATGGTAGCTGTCCTGGGGTAGAAAAGACTGTCCTTTCATGGTGGCTGTCCTGGGGTAGAAAACTGTGGAACCCTAGCTTCAGAAGTTCAAGGAATAGAGCACTGAGGCCATGTTTTTCATCAATACACAGGTATTCCCAGCAAGTTCAGCCTCACTGGTGTGAGTTAAATTACCCACAACTGCCTTTCACTAAGTTTTATTTCAGGGAGGTTGGAAGAGAAAAGGAGAATGGCAAGAGAAGTTTGATGTTTATTCAATTTTGAGTATATGCTAAGCAGTGGCCAGACATAATCCTGTCAGTCTTCATAACTAGTCCACTCTGGATGCCCCTCAGCCTTCAGATCGAGCCCTTTGAAGCCCATGGCCACACTGTGATTTACATCGGAACCCTCAGTTGTTCCCTGTTGGGCAATTCTATGAAGAAAACAAGAACTTCAGATATTGTTACTGACCACACAGGATCTGGGCCCTACTAACTTAAAACTCTCACTTTTCTAACTCCCTAGTACATCTGGGGGTACATCTCGATTTTATGAACTAGGAGACTTACACAGTTTGGAAGGCTTCTTTAGGAAACAGATCAAACATTACTAGTGCAAAATTAAGAGTGGTCAGAAGAACACACTGCCATGAGCCGAGGTCTCTGAAGCTTGTGCTCCGCTCTCTTCGGATGACCAGCCCATGTTCCAAATGAGACTGTTCATGGGTAACCTTGATTGTATGAAGTGGTCATGAACTTCATCCCTTACTTTGACTCTTCCTCTCCATGACCTTCTGCTCCTATCAATTTAATCCGCTCACAGTCATCCTCCATCTGAGGTGAGGCTCAAGGGATTTCTGAACCTAGGAACCACTCACCTCCTAGGATTTTGAAGCACATGAATGGAGGCAAGCTGCTTCTCTCAGCCACAATGAAGACCACTTGCAGAATGTGGCATTTACTTTAGTGTTAAAGATGGAGTGCCCAAATGTATTAGCTTCATAGGCTTCTGTAACAAGTTACTAGAGTCAAAAGGCTCACAGTAGTAGAAATATATTCACTCAGATCTGGAGGTGGAAATCTGAAGTCAAGGTGAAGGCAGAATTGGTTTCTTCTGAAGGTGGGTCCATTCTTTGTCTGTCTGCTAACCTTTCATGACTCTAGGCAATCTCAGGGATTGCTTGGTTGCTAGCTGCATTACTCCATCTTCTATTTTTCTTTTTCTTACCTCATTACATCTTCCATCTTCCCATTATTCATTGCCTCCATTTTCCCATGACCTTCATCATTCTAAGTGTGAGAGTCTAGTCATTGCTCACAGCCACCATGATTTAGTATGATCTCATTTTATCTAATCTTAAGAAAATCTCCATTTTCAGATAATGTTACATTTTGAGGTCCTATAAGGACATGATGTTTTGAGGGGATGCTCTTCAACCTAATACAGCAGATCAAGGTAGAGAGTGGTAGAACAGGCAGTGAAAAGAAACAGACTGAGAACCAATGAAAACATGCCATTCTGCTTGAAGCCCTTGTGGTACACACATGACTGTCCCATTGGGTGGCATGGGGCAATCACATGGGATGGTACAACTGCCCCAAGGGACAGTCATGCATGTATGACCCAGTTGTGCACATGCTAAAGGCTTAGATAGTTAATAGAAAGAGCAGATGAGTACTTTTGCTAGGTGGTCTTACACTTGAGAATGATTTCCTGTGGCAGTTTCTGGATGGAAGAGAACAATTGAAGGCCCAGAGGTGTGCAGGTTGGTCCCATGGCTTAAATCAGATGGGTGCATGAGAAGCTGATAAGACAAATGAGGGTGCGGCTTAGTGATAGAGCACATGGTCAGCATGCTTGAGACACTGGGTCCCAATCCTATGTGTGTTCTCATGTGTGCACATGTGTGCACTCATGCACACACACATACACACAAACACACACACTAATTCAATAGTACAGGTAGGATTTATTGACCAGTCTTCAGGGTTTTCATAAAGTTTTGGAAAATGCTCTGAGCCAGGAAGTGCCTCATCCAAATATTTAGGAAGACAATTTCCTAGATATGTACAGATTTTTAAAATAAAAGTAATAACAGGAGTCAGCAGTTGTTTATCTTTTGCCTGTTCAGAGCTCACTCAGTATTCTTGGAGTCATACCTGGGTCCTTTCTAATTTGCTCTGACTGATAACCAGGGGCAATGGTCCACAGGGGGCTCTTCAGGTCCCTTGATCCAGCTGTCCAGGGGTTTTCATACCTCTGCTGTTTTCTCTTCCTACATGAGTGTTCTTAGCCAGGGCTGGCAGGACTGGGTCCTTCTTGGTCCCTGTCCAGGGTCAAAATAAAATGATTCCCTGCCTGTCTATTATGCCATCTATTTTGTAGTTTTGCTGTGTTCCTAAATCTCTATTTGTTTAGCCCTGTCCCGTCCCTTTCCCTCACTCTCATTTAACTTTAAACTTCTACTAAACTCAGGCCCATGTTCCCGTGTACCCTGTGCTAGGGGACATCCTGAGCTCATGGTTATAATTTGTTGAATGACTTCATTTAGCTGGGAAACAAAAATATTTATGTGCTTTTCATGCAACAAGCAGAAACTCTGCTGTGTCTCATAAATTGATTCCTGGCCCGGGTGGTCAGATGCTACCTGTGGCTGGAAGTGTGCAAGGACAAGGCCTTGCAGGCATCCGAGGGAGGCAACTATTAAGACTCCAAGAGCCGAACGAATGGAGTATTGAGTCTCAGGCTCCTCTGCAATGTCAGAAAACAGCAGGGTGGAGAAAAAGGTATGGGAGCAACAGGGACATTTGAGAGCAGAGACTTATAGGAGCTTGTCTTTGTGCAGACTTCAGACTCCATTGTCCTAGTCGTGCATGGTTAGGATGGTGATGAAAGATGGGAGAGGATGAATGGATAGCAGAGATTGCTTGGGAAATTGAAGAGAGCTCTCAAAAAGCAATAGAGGAAAGAAAGGAAGGCAATGAGAAAGCAAGAAAGAGAGGAGGAAGAAGGAGAGGACACAGAAATGAAAAAAAGTAGGAAGGCAACTATCTAAAGATCAAATGAAGGGAGAGAACTACAGGGGACAGACTGACAAAGCGGGGCTCTGGGGGGTGAATGCTACTGCGGACACTGGCTCTAGAGGGACCCAGGGCTCAGGCCCACTTAGCAAGCTAAAGGTGAATGGCAGGATCTCCATGGTCTCCCTTTTCATCTTTGCTTTATCGACATGAAGAGAAGGATGCTCATCTCCATTGTTTACCTCCAAGATGCCAAGCTGAGGAGATAAGAGTGAAGTCTTTGAGCATCTGCAGGAGTGCCAAGCAGAGAATGCCCACCCTACTGGCCATGAAAAAGGCCCAATCACAGCCACAGGTAGCAGAGGTTTGGTCAAGACTGCGCATCTTCAGGAGGCCAACAGCATCAGGGAGCCCTTCAAGAGTGGGTGGGTTAGGGGACTACCCTAAGTGTGGGTTTGGGCGCTCCAACTGGCCTCCCCCATGAGAGCCAGAAAAGCCACTGTCTCCTTCCTTCCATTAGTCCTCTAGTAGGTGGGGCCTGGTGTTCACTTTCTAAGTGATAAACACAGAGAAGCAGAGGTCCTGAGGGACAAGGAGAGGACAGCCTTGCCAGGAAGGGTGAGCCAGTACTAAAGCACTGGAGGAGGAGGGGAAGGAGGAGGAGGAAGACGACAGCCATGAGGACAGTTGTGCAGAGAGCACCAACCTCCTGGAGAGGAGGAGGAGCCCCACTCTGGGTGGGGCATTCTGTGTCTCGGCCCTCTAGGGAGGCCTTAGGGTGGGACCTTGCAGATCCTAATACAATTTGGTTCTGTGAGCTCCTTCTGTGCTAGTTCAGAAAGCAGTGTTTTCAAAGCATGCTGCTTTCTTACGTTGACTGGGATAGTTTAGGAAACTGCAGGGGAAGAAAAGCCAGTGCTGGCTCCTCTGCCTTCTCACTGATGGAGTGGATTACTTGGGTGGGTTGACTCCTCTCTGCATCTTGTGCTGGGGACCCGAATGCAAGCCAGTTGTGCTGCACCGGCATCTTTGTGTAGCAACTGTTGAGCCTCAGTTGAGACCCTGACCTACACTCATGCCTCTCCTTGGCTTTAGAGTTCAGCCTTTCATTTCCAAAGGAGCTCCAGATACCCCTCTAGATGGAATTATGCTGATGCTCAGAAACCAAATGTAGCTGGCTTTAATTGAGTTGTTGGTGTACTTTCCTGCATTCTCTTTCTGAGGTGGAAGCTCTAAGACTCATTCCATGGGAGAAACATTTATTTCCTGTCTCACAGAGGCAGGACCCAATATGTGTGGTGCTCAGCTGAGACCACTGGCCAGGCCTCCTGCTCACCCCCCAATTCCCTAATCTAATCTAACTCAGTGGGGTTTGTGGGGTTCATTTGAGCAGCAGAAGCTGTGCTATAATTATTACATGTGCCAGCAATGACTGGTACCATCTGGGGATGGGGGGCAGGGTGGGTGGGGAGAGACCAGAATGGAGCGAGCCTAGTACGACCACAGAGGAAGATTGTTATTCTATTACCAAAGTGATATAATTCAAGAGTGGCTGCAGAGCAATTGGAAACTAAGGAATGAGAAGCAATGTAGTTATAGTAAAATGTCAAAGTATAATGAAACAGGGGAACAGCACTACTTTATGATACAGCCAAGTTACAAGCAGGTGGCAGCTGTAAATATGTATATAAATAACAATATGGATGAAATGTCAGGCCTTCCAGCTGGCTTGGTTAAAGCACTTTAGTAATATTCTATTTAGGGTAACAATGTAGCTTGACAATTTCCACAAAATGTGCATCGTTTGAGTATGAATCAGCCCACATTAACGTGTAGGTGATCTGAATTGCGCTAAGATATTAGAATAACGCAAGGTTCTTTCTTTGTCCCCATCTGCCAGGAATGGCCCCTTGCATCATGTTCTATGAGGTTATATTTGGAAGTAAATGGTGTTTTTCTTGTCACAGAAAGTGTTACTTGATTTTCAAGAACACACACACACACACACACACACACACACTGTCACTGACCCAGACCTGGGGTCATGCTTGTACAAAGGATTAAATCAATATCTTTATTTATCCACACAAATGTATCAAGCACTTTCCATGGTGCTGAAGATCTAAAAGCAAAAGAGACATAACAGCCTTGAGCTTCCTAGATTGTACTGCAGTGGGAGAATACAGGCCGGAATAGAATAATCACAAGAAATGCACATAGGATTTTACAGTGATACGGTCCATGTGTCTCGATTGTGTCTATCAGGGAGGGTTTCCTAAGGGAATAAAAGATGGATTTGAGACCAGGGGACAGAAAGACTAAGCAGTTAAAGAGGGATCAGAATAACATACAGGCCAGATACATGCAAAGGGTTTATGACAGGAAGGACATAGCTGAGCATGGGAGATACTAGACATAATGGTCCTAGCCAGTGAGGTACTGTGTGGCTCGAGTCTGGTTAGAGTCTGTGAGTAAAGGCAGATATACAGGGTCTTATAGCTTTCCTCCAAGAGGATGAAACTCTTGAAAGGTTTGAAGCAGTATAGCTGTAGGAGAGATCAGGACTCACCCCAGCAGCTATTGTGTCTGCCTTGTAGTCAGTCAGGGGGTCTAGGAAGACAAAAGTTGCTTTGTTCAGCAGGCCTTCCATTTAGCTTCACAAATGTGCTCTGATTGTCCACTTTATGTCAGCATTGCTTGAGCCTCTGAAGATGTGCTAGAGCAAGAGCCACCCTTACCCTTGAGAAATGCACAGGCTGAGGAGACAGAAGCCTTGCTAGGCAGTGATGAAACTGCTGAACACTCTAAAGACATCACAGACCTTGGAGCAGTGAGCACCCTGAGCCTTCGAGGTGGCTTTGCCAGAGTGGATGTTATCAAACAGACTCTGAGGAAGTGCAGAAGTTGGCCTGGCCAGCAATGGTTGAGGGAGGGATGGTGTCCTGGCGGGGAGTTGAAGAAATCTCCCATCAAGGGGAAATGATGAAGACCCTGGAACAATAGACAGACTACTGGCGATGTGGACAAGCATGGACACCCTTGTTCAGGATCCTGCTGGAGTCTCCTGAACTATATCATATTCATGAAAGATACGTTCCCCAGCTGTTAAGTGCAACTCGTGTTTTATCTCTGCGCTTCCTCCCATGTCTCAGGCAGACATCTATTACAAGCTATTGCAAAACGATCAAGTTGGTTTCATAGATCACAGAATTCCTATGAGGGGAAGTATGCATTGGAGCTACCCTTGGATACCACTGTCTTCCTTGGTGTGTGAAGGAAAGCTACCCTAGGCTGGATAAGCAAATCAGCAATGCCAGCCAAAGCTGGCAGGGCAAACAACTGGGTGAAATTTGAGGAAGGATGTGATGGAAACTAGGTTTCCACCACCACCTAAATCCAGCCATCTTTCCACTTACACATTTCTAACACAAATACGGGAAATTGCTGTTCTATGTTTTCTATCCTTTGTGAACTTCTCCTGACTTGAGCCTCAGAACAAGGATGAGCCAGGACAGCTGTGTAAGAGCAACTGAATTGTAAAGCAGTTTTTAGAGTCTTCTGTCCACACAGTATATATGCAGATGGCCTCCTTCTCCAGAGTAAACGCCATCCTTGCAGGCTTTATTCATTTATTCATTCATTCATTTATTCACCCACCATGGGAGACGGTGTGTTAGTACAATACTGGGCACAAATTACTTGATGGTTAAGAAGGCATTTTACTTTCTACCCTCCTTGGCTTGCAGTGGCAGCTTAAATAGAATATTATTAGGAGTTTACCAATTTTGATTATTGCTTTTGTGTTCTGAGGCGCTCAGTAATTCATTCTCTTCATAGTCAGATACTTCACATTTCAACTGATTCTTCTTCTCTAGGTCCTGGGGTTGGGGAGAGAACAAGTGAGCATATATATTTCTATCTACTCTTGTTTTCCATGGGGAGGTTCAAAACAGACCCCAGAGCCGTTTACAACAACATATTAGATATTTTCACAACATGGAAACCTTACACTTTACTCAATGATGATCACTAATGTCATTGAGATGATAGTGGATCAGTGTAGATTCTAGAATTCAACTCCTGTTGTTCTTCTGACAGCCCTATTAGGTAAACACTGTTAAATTTTGCTTTTTCTGGAAATGTCAGGTTGAATCTTTTATTAAAGGCATGGAGCCCCAGGCTTTGAAGGGTCCAGTAGGTGGTCTGATACCATTGGTGGAATGGTTAATAATCTTTTTTTCTTGAGACAGGGTCTCACTTTGTAGTTCAGGCTGGCCCTGAGCTCACTATGTAGCCCAGACAAGCCTCAAACTCAACAATCCTCCTGCCTCTGCCTCCCAAGTGCTGGGATTATAGACGTGAGCCACCACACCTGGCACTGTGGTATGTGGTATTGATTGCTGGTGGGTGTGAATCACCATGCCCAGCATTGTATGTGGTTACCAGGGATCAAACTCAGGACCTTGTACTTGTGAGGCAGGCACCAAAACCACTGAGCTAAATCTCCAGCCCTGGTGAATAATTTTTAATAAGTCATCTTGCATTTTCCTTTTGTATCAACCCTGGAAATTATGTAGCCAGTCCTGATTAAGGTGCCTAAGCAGGGCTCACCAGAGTGTCAGTCTAACCACAAAGTCCATTGCCCTTGAGTAGCGACTCCCCTGTGCTAGAGACCCCCTTCCACTGCTGTGTTGTCAAAGAAGGACCTGGGTTTTAGAAATGCAGGTCGTCCCTGTATCAGTCTCTAGACTGTAGGCAGCTTCTCATGGTGAAGTGAATACCTTTCAATGTATAGCCATTCAAGTACATCCACTTGTTTTACAGGGCTGGATTAATTCCAAAGTAAACACCAAGTACTCAGCTGGAAAGCTGTACACACAAGACTTGATGTGCATCTCTGACTCCCAGCACCATTTGCCAATGTCCCAGGTCCCTCTGTGTATTATCCTGTTGGGTGTAATGATATTTTTGTGTAACCAGCTCAGCTCTGTCATTTTCAAATGGATTTTAAAGTTTTTCTGCAAGCAGATGTGGTGGCAGAGAGAGGGCACCTCCCAGTTCTTCTGGCCTCTCCTGCCTGCCTTGTGGTCCTCTCAGAAAGCTCATCTTTCTGGATGTGGTGACACCGTGGGCTTGCCTCATGGCTGCATACTTCCTGACAGACCCTCAGGGAGGCAGGTGGGGGGTGCATGTCTGCTCAAGCCTGAGCCATGGTGCAGGGCTGTACCAGGCTGGGGGAGCAGAGGGCACAGTCTTGCCATTCATGCAGTGGTGCATGCCAGTTAGCAATGACCCTGCACTTCCAGGATGTCAAGCAGCAGACTGGGGGGGGGGGGTCATGGAAGAGCAGGCTGACCACACTCTGAATCTAGGGCTCTGGGCCTCCTGACAGTGGTGAACTACTTTTCATTCCAGAATGAGAGGTTTTGTGGAGGTGGTGTTCATCGTACCCATCATAGGGCATTAGTAGTGAATAATCACAAACCGTATACATGCACACATGTCTCATGTACCCTGCATCTTGTGTTCCTTCCTCCCATTTAGTTTAGTGCAGAGCTGGTTGCTGTTCCTCATGCTGTGACCTCAGGGATCGCCTCAGAGTTCTCAAAGCCTCTGTATCTTCCTCTTCGTCCTGCCTTTGATTGCGAACATTAGGAAGCATTTTCAGTTGCACTCAAACTTCTGGCATGACAGGGCCCTGCCTATTCCTGCCAGGGACCTGTGAAAACTCAGCTGTCTTTTTTTGCATATAGTCAGGAAGGAACAGTATCTTACAAGCCTGCAGCTTCACACCAGGCAGGACACAATCATTTTTTAAAATTTTTATCTTTATTGGTACATTGTATATATACATCATTATCACACTCAATATTGGGAATTTGTACCAGTATATGACAAAATTTAATTCTCATTTTTCCCATTCCCCTACCCAACCTACAACCCTCTGCCACGTAAATACATAAGCTTTGTCTGTTTTTTATTACCATCACATTTTTTCTTTATCCCCATTACTCACTCCTCCACCATATTTCCCTTTGCATATTTTCTATTTCACAATATCCATCATACATTCTAGATCTTATTTACATCTTCAATTTCTCGTACCCGAGAACAGATACAGTATTCACACATCTGTGACCTATTTATTTCACTTGTGAGTATGTACTGAAGGTACAACCATTTGAGTATAAATGACTCAAACTTATTATTCTTTAAGGCAGAGTAATACTCCATTTTATAGAAAAACCACATCTTCTTTATCCAGTCTCCAGTTGATGGGCATTTGGGTTGTTCCCAAGATGGAGCTATCACAAACTGAGCTGCTATGAACATGGGTGCACAAATGTCACTATGATATGATTCTTTTAATTCTTTTGTGTTTATTCCTAGCAGAGAAATAGCAGGGTCAAATGGGACCTCTAATCCTAGTTGGTTTTTTTTGTGGGGGGGGAATCTCCACAAAAGTAAAGATCAACACCTTTCCTGTGACTTGGTGGACTCTGGCAGCTTCATCACTCCTTCCCCAACCTTCTCAGCTTTAACTAGGAAGACTCTGCTAGGTCCTTCCAACAGCCATGAAGTTTCTGCCACAGGACACTGGCAAATACTGTTTTCTGAAACCCTCCACTCAGACTGACCTTACTTCTGGTCTGGCTCCTGCATCCAGTCTTGGTCAGCACAGACCCATTCTAGGGATTTATTCCCTGACTAGTCCTCCAAGAATCAGATACTTCTTTCCAGGCTGTCACTAACTTTCTGGACTTTCCTTCTGCATGGTTTGTGTCACATGACTGTTCCACCAGATGAGACATGTCACAGTGCCCTGGTTGAGTCCATCTGTGCTCAGCAGCTCCCTTCCCTGAAGTGTCCTGCAACATTGATTCCTCAAATCTCCATCTTTGTCCATATCTGCTTGAGGATGATGAACATAGAATCTCAAACTCAGGTTTTCAAGAGGTGAAAAATACATGGCTTCCATCTGCTATCCATACAATTTTATTTTAATATTCCTTTTCCCATGTCATAGTTAAGGACATTGTTGAGCTCTTCCTTCATCATGGCTTTTCCATTTCCACTGGCTCTTTTGTTAACCCATGAACATAACAGAAACACCCTCTGCTTAAAGTCTCTTTAGCTACTGTGTCCTCTACCTAGAATGTGCTTTCTGTGCTTTCTCACCTGGCTCATTCTCACCACATCATTGATACCTTTTTGGATGGGGAATCTTTCATCCCTGAATTAAAATTACACCCCATTCCTGCATACACAAGTTCCCTTCCCTACCTGGAGTCTTTCCATATTAGTTTAATGATTAAATCAGTGGATGGATGAATTAATTAATGGGTGGATGGATTCATAAATGGATGCTTAGGTCAATGGGTAGATGGCTAGAAGAGTGTATAGATACATGATGGTTATAAGGACAAAGGCATATGTATGTACAAAAGGATGAATTTGAACTTCTGTTTTAATATCAATTAAAATATTTTTTTTGAGACAGGGTCTCACTCTGTAGTTCAGGCTGGCCCTGAGCTCACTATGTAGCCCAGACAAGCCTCAAACTCAGCAATCCTCCTGTCTCTGCCTCCCAAGTGCTGGGATTACAGGTGTGAGTCACCACGCCCAGCACTGTGGAGTGTGGTACTGATTGCTGGTGGGTGTGAGTCACCACGCCAAATATCATATTATTGTATGTGGTTACCAGGATCAAACCAGGGACCTTGCACTTCCAGGCAGGTGGTGGAACCACTGAGCTAAATCTCCGGCCCTAAAATATTTTTTGAGATAGATAATGCTAAATATATTTTGAAACAAACCTTCTGGACAAAGCCTACAAATCTTTTATTTTGCTTTGTATGGGCAGTTACTTTGCATTTGACATTTTGTGCAAAAAAGAGAGAGAGAGAGAGA
>PVIC010001092.1:0-35940 GCA_004025085.1 Thryonomys swinderianus
TTGGGTGTGTGCTATATATGGTGACGAAAGAGAAAAAGTCCTCTAGTCTCCGTGAGCTCAGATTTACTAACAAAAAGGTAATTTTGCCTAACAGAAAGGTCAGCAAAGAGGAAAACTTAGCAAGTGTGGTGAAAACAACTTAAAATCCTCGAGTGGCCCATGTCAGCGGAAGACTGAATGTTGTGTGGGAGCCTCATGGAGACCGGGAAACCCCTTTCAAGGACAGAGGAAAGAAAACACAGAGGGCCTGATGTGGGAACCCGTGCTCATGTCTGTAGGGGTGAACACAGACAGGGAGGCTGGTGAGGAGCTGCTTACGGAGTCAACACAGCGGGCGGCCACACGAGCCCTCCGGTGGGGGTTCGCGTTTCGTTTCCTGGTTCTTACTTTGAAGTATTTTCTTCTTCTGTAATTTAACAGTGTTTGGCAGTCCCGGTAACAAAATGGGCCTCTCACGCACGCTAGGCGAATGCTCTTCCCCTGAGTTACATCCCCTGGCGCCGCTGAGAAGTTACTTCCGCAGGTGCAGGGAGGTGCAGGGTGCAGAGAACTCCTGTGCGCCCCCATCCGGCTCCCATCCTCGGCCCCCAGGCTCTCCCACAAACTCAGTGTGACACACGGCATGATGGCTTTACGCTGATGAAAGGCTGCCATCTAGGACAGTGACGCCAGGCTTTCTGAGCCCTCAGGGACACAGCACGCATGCCGTGGGTTTGCTGCCTCTGACCCAGGATATCTCACTTGATTTCTCCCATTACTCTAATAATGTCATTCCTAGTAAGGTTTTTAATTTTTGGTTCGGGATTCAGCCTAGGTTCTTGGAAGTGTCCTTATCTCTTTCCTCTTCAACCTGGACAAGTTCTAGGGTCTTTCTCTGTCTCTGAGACTAACTTAGACATTTGTGATAGACAGAACAATTGTTTTTGTATAGTGTCCTTCAGCTTAGGTTTCTCTGATGCTTCTTCATGGTTATTTGTTGAAATTACCCCTTTTTAGCAGGAGTCTGTCAGAAGTCCTGCTGTATCCTCTCAGTGTCACCTACCAGAAGCCCACACGGTTGACTTGTGCCGTGGCCAGTGGTGTTGACTCTCGTGGACATCAGCGCTGGTGTCAGACCTTCGCACGATGAAGTTACGATGATTGCCTCTGAAGTGGATTACGTTGTGGTGGAGAAACTCTGACACTATGTAAAAATTCTATCTGTCAGTGAACTTTCACCCACTGGTTTCAGAGTCCACTGATGCTTCGTGTCTGAATCAGTTATCATCACAGTGCTTGCCAAGTAGTGACTCTTATTATTTGCGGTCTAATGTAATAATGATTTTCCATCTTCTCCTATTTATTCAACCATTTGTATCTGTGCAGACCTGTGGATTCCTATTACAGTCAATGGATTATAATTTATTACTTCGTTATTTCTTACCTGTGATTTGGCCAATGGGAGCCCATGTATGGTGTCTCCTTGACAGATTCTCACTGGTTCTAAAGCCCTTCCTTACTTTGTGGCCCACGCATGCTCACTTCGGCAGCACGTATACTTTGTGGCTCAAGAAAATGCTCCAGGTGCCCCCTGTGTTCTTGCTCCAGTCCTAGAATCGGCCCGTCTCCTGGGAGCCCCGGCTCCTTTCAGTGAGGAACTGTATTTGAAAGCAAGCTCTGGGTGCTAAACATGGTCATAGCTACTTGGGTGTTACCTCTTAAAGCCTTTCCCATTAGACCACAGCAGGAAATATCTGTGCATGCACAATACACATATATAACCTACACGTATAACATCCGATACAGAAATATACCTACATCAGTCTAAGTATCTAGCTAGATAGACTTTACAATATCACAACTTGTATCCAGTGTTCGGACCCGGGGGGATAATGTGACCTTTAGCTGGAGAGGAGATCTGTGTGACTCCTGAGAAGATTGCAAATTACCGCAGGCTGAGAGACTGCGCGGCTCCTCCTCTTCCAGGCTGCCCAGTGAGCTGCGTACTGTGTGAGTGGCACCGTGCTGAGGCTGGCCGACAGCATCACCAGCGACAGGCTGGTGTCACCGGGGGCCAAGTTCTGGCTGCACCGTAGGGCTCTGTAGTACCTGGCACCCCTGGCCAAATGTAAAGTTGAGTAAAGCCTGGAGCCGAACAGTCTTTCCTGTGTGCAAACCATGTGCTGAAATCGGGTCTGGGCCGAGTCACTGAGTATACGGCTCATTGCCAGCCGAAGAGTCTGTACTCCACGGCACACATCCCTTTGGGTTTCCGGGTAGCACAGAGTGCCCAAGACTGCAGGGAAGTGAACGCCGTGGCCATTGTGGTATTTCCTCTAAAGACAGACTTAAAACGAAGTCCTTGCAAGGACTGAAGGGCTGTTGGAAGGGCCTGGCTTTGTTCCCCACGTCTGTGCAGATGCGTCCCGCATGTTGGATTTTGTCAACACTGAGACCTCCTGGTTTAATATCCTTTCCCTAACAAAGGCAGGCTGCCCTCTCTCTCACTATGCAGAAAGGCCTCAGAAGTGGAGTTCCAGATCTTTGTGCTTGTGACTAAATAGAATACCCTTACTCTATTCTATACATTTGATTTATTTTTATAGTTGAACCAGAGGACTTCTTCTGGATGGTAGGTTCTACACCATCGGGACTGAAGCAGAGGACAGCTTCTCTCTAGTATCTGTGATAACATCCTGCTTTTCAGACTCATAAGAACACAACAGAGTTTTTTTTGTGACCATCATGAAAGATGTTAGAATATAAGAATAGTACACTATGTCTCAGATTTTACAAATTCAGCTGTTTTTCTATACAATAAGAGCTGTATGTGTGGAAGAGAAACTTACACTCAAACCCCAGTTCCTCTGCCTCCCAGCAATGTAGCCTTGGATGAGTCACTCAACTGAGTAAGGTTTGTTTTTGGTTCCTATTAAAGAAAAATAATACCTTAACCATTAGCCTACCAGTGGGTTTTAGAATCATAAATCATTACTGTAAAGCATCGGCTCACTATGTATCCCAGGCAAGCCTCGAACTCAGCAATCTTCCTGCCTCTGCCTCCCTAGTGCTGGGACTATAGGCATGAGCCACTGCACCTGGCATTGTGGTATACGGTACCAGGGATCAAATTTGGGACCTTGCACTTGGGAGGCAGTTGCCAGAATCACTGAGCTAAAATCTCTGGCCTGAAACCAAGGAATATCTTTAAAGAAAAGAGAGAGAGAGAAGAGAGAAGGAGGAAGAAGAACAAAAGAAGAGCAAAAGAAAGACATATGAGTCTTCCCCTTCTTTACTTTGCAAAATTTAAAAGAGAAAACTGGAGAAAGTAGTATATTAACCTATCCCCATACCGTGGTATCCATGCAGCTTTCTTTGATTTATACTCTCACTGCCTGTCTCTTGGGGTTACTTTTAAACACTCTCAGAAATCATGTTATTTCCTCTCTAAATATTATTATATGTGTATAAGAAGTTCGAACTACAAACTATAAACTCATAGTTTATCTGGTCTGCTGCGCTTCGGCCTTGGGCACCATCCACCCGAGCCACATCCCACGCCCACTCCGCGGCTGAACTGGGCACACAGGCGGGGCCCACGTGTGCGAGTCCTGTGCCATCAGGTCAGAGCCCCCGGCACCCACTGCTGTACTTGATTATCTGCAGTCGCCTGCAGGAAGACAGTGTGCAAACATGTTTAAAAACAAAAACAAAAACTTTAAGATGAAGGGCATTCTCATTTAAGTGGCAAAATAAATCTGTCTCCAGTCTGGATCTAGGGAAACACACTTAGGAGGGTTTTTAATCATACCCTCAGCATGTTTAGTTTTTATTTCACTTCCACCTTGGTTGTTTCCCTGATGTGTCTTATCTTGTGACCTGATTAAATGCCATGTACACATTTTCACTTTCTGGTTAGAACATGTATCGTGTGCACTAAATTTTAAAACATTAAATATGTTTTGAGACAAAAAAAAAAAACCTCATAGTTTAAAATTTCATGACACCATCAAACAGGTAGTACATCAAATGTACTTAGATATAGAAGGGTTTAAGGAGAGGCCAGGCCCTTGAGACAGAAAATGCTGTAAAGATGCCTCAAGCCTCTGATGGAAAATGGGCTGCGGGGCAGAGAGAGTAGAGTCAGGAAGACCAGTTGGTCAAGCAGGTCCTGCTTGCTTTCGCTGTAGATGCCAGTTACGTAGATGAGGTTGTGCCACATGAAACACAAGAAGCAGGGTTGTTGGTTTATGGCGTTTCGGAGTTAAGTGAAACTGAGCCACTGGATGGATTGGATGTAGATATGAAAGAACAAGAGGAATGAAGAATAACTTCTAAATCTTTGGCCTGGGCAACTGACTAGCTGCTATGCTATATGAATCACCTAGTACTGGGTAACAGATCATTCCCAAACATAATTTTGAATTATCACTTACAGTGTCCGTGGGCCAGAAATTTATTCAGGTCCCAGAAGAAATGGTTTGTTTCTGTTCCACATGTGGAGCCTCAGCTGAAGGCTGTAAGGGGAAGGGAAGCCGGAGTCATCTGAGAGTCTGTTCAATTCTGTGTTTAATGGTTAATGATATTTTAACTGTTCTCTGTGGCTACAAGCTGGACTTTGTACCCACAGCCTCTCCACAGGGTCTGAACATTATCATCGTGTGGTGGCTATTTCCAAAAGCGAACATCCTGAGAGAGGAAAGAGCAAGCTCCTGTGTACTCGTATCACTTCCTCCGTATTCTGCTGGTACAGAGGAAGCAGTTCAAACCCTGCCCAACCCAGGATAACAAAATGGAAACGCCACCTTTTGGTCGGAACAGTATTCGTCACAGTGTGCAAAGAACATGGGAAACAGGTAGATCCGTGTAGCTGTCTTTAGCAAACACAATCTGCCCCCCGACACACACACACACACACACACACACACACACTAAATGGGGATGAGTTGGGTAATGGACTGGTGGGTAATAATGTGTTCACAAGTCAGAAGTGTGGGACAGACAGCTTGATGTAAGAATCTGGAACACTCAAAAATGCAAATTAGAGAGAGATTTATATCAAGAGGTCATCAAGATATGGATTTTAAAAATAGTACTCATGAAATAATTAACATAATATAATAAATAAACATGGTGAGCAGGTAGCAGAGAGGACGAAGGGCCCAGCAGAGGAGGACTGACCATCCTACAAGGAGGCAGGTGAGTAGGGGAAGATCATCAAGGAAGCATTACCTTCAGAAAGCACTAACTATACGCTAGGATTCGTTTTTTTGATTTGTTTTGGTTTGTTTTGTTGAGACGGGGTCTCATTTTGTTGGTCAAGCTGACTCTGAACTCATTATGTGATCCAGTCTAGTCTTGAAGTAGGGGGAATCCTCCTGCCTCTGCCTCCTGAGTGCTGGGATTCCAGGCATGAGCCACCACGCCTGGCTATGCTAGGATTTTAACACAAAAGGCATCCCTAGTCCTAAAGACTTCATATGTAGGGTGAGATACTTAGAGATGGTCCATTTCCTTAATAGAAAAGTCGAAGAATTGAAATGTAATTAAATACTTAAAGAAGTGTTAAGAGCAAAGTGTAACCTATCAGAGAGAAATACACAATGCTTTGGAAGGAGTTATCGAGGAGATTCAAGACCCACAGATTAAGCAGAAGCAAAATTGAGCTGAAACCTGAAAGATAAATGAAAGCCAAACTCAGAGGTGGAAATAAGCGACGGCCGTAGTCGTCTTCTCGTTGCTGAGACGACACCCCACCCCAGCAGTTTAGAGGAGAGGCCTGTTTGGCTTCTGTTTTAGAAGGTGGTCCTCTGGCTCCCGGGGAGAAGCAGCATTGCAGAGGCTGATGGGAGAGGAAAAGTTGTTCAGCTCATGCTGGAGGAGAAGCAGAGAGAGGCAGGAGCAGAGGAGAAAGATAGGCCCTTCCAGACCCCCCCCCGGGTCCCCTCTTCCAGGCCCAGCTCCCCGCACCGAGCCAGCTAGTCTCCTCGTCATCCTATCACTGTCCACAAGTCCCACCTCTGAGTCCACGAAGCTTTGGGATGACATCCACATAAAAACCACCACAGGGATCTGAGCAGAAGTCACTGCGGGTATGAAGTCTTAGATATAACCATAGAGAGTATATCCTTCAAATGACAAGTAACTAAAACGTATGGAAGGTGCTAAAGATGGTGAAGAATTTTTGAGAAAGAAACTGGGCGTCTAGACAGGTCCCGGAGTTGTGAACAGGCTTCACTCCATCCCTCGTGAGGTGCCACGCTCCTGAGGAGTCGGGAAGATGTGACTCCACGTGTTTTTATGTCACCAAGATTATTCTGACCACGGCAGGGAGAACGCATGGGAAGGGTAAGAAAAGGTGAAGAGAGTTCATCAGAAACCCAGGGGAGAAAAGCTGCCAGCAAGTGAGAAGATCCACATCTATGGAAGCCATGACTTACTGAATTTTTTCTTGTTCATAAATTGCTTTGTTTTTATTAGTATGTGTTTGCAGTTCATAATGACTGCATTCATTATGAGAAAACTGTATATGTGTATACATATCTCAATTTCTTTCTTTCTTTTCCTTCACCCCACCTTTTTTTTTTTTTGCCAACCTCAGATTCATTTATTTATAAGATCCTATGAGGTTAATTATCATACATAAGATTAACAGGCCAAAATATATAAATAATAAATATATATAAAATGTAATTATACTAAATCAAAATACAGTTTTAGACACATGTCCATGCTGGATTACAATACGTTTTCTCTCTTTCTCTCTCTCTCTCTTTCCCCCCCTCCTCTTGTCTCTCCTTCATTTGGTACTTTATCACTGGCCATTAGAGAAATGCAAATTAAAACAGGACTGAGATTTCATCTCACTCCAGAAAGAATGGCTATGATGAAGAAATCCAGAGAAGCTGTGAAGGGATGGGAAGAACATTTCTGCATCACTGGTGGGAATGTAAACTGGTACAACCACTAGGCAAATCAACATGGAGATTCCTCAAAAAACTAGAAGTCAAAATTCCATTTGACTCAGCTATTCCCCTTCTATGTATATTCTCAAAAATGTAAAGACATCATGCCACAGTGATGTATGCATAGCCATGTTTATAGAAGCGTAATTTATAATAAACAAGCATTCCCTTGTTTCCCTTGGAAACAGACTGTATTTCCATCAACAGATGAATGGTTAAAAAAAAGGTGCTCTTTATACCAATGGAACACTACTCTTCCACAAAGAAAGATAAACTTGAGTCATTTGGTGAAGAATGGATACATCTTGATTTTTTTTTTTTAAGACAGGTTTCTCACTACATAGTTCAGTCTGGCCTTGAACTTGCAGCAGTTCTCCTGCCTCTGCCTCCTGAGTGCTGGGATTACAGGTGTGCACCAAGATGCTCAGCGTACATCTTGAAACCATAATGGTAAGTGAAATAAATCGGATACACAAGATTCAATATCATAAGGTTTCTCTTATATGAAAAAATGTGATATATACATACTGATCTTTTTCATTCATGTCATCATGCTCTACATTTTGGATCCCACAATAGACCAGCGAAAGCATTCCCTTGTTTATAGCCTCAGCTAACTCAATCTCCTTCTAGCTGTTAAAGCTGGCCAAAACCAACTCTAGTTATGTCTGCTGATCTCTTGAATAGATGCACCTGGGCTACCCCTCCCTCTGTTTAATGCACGCACCTGGCCTCTCCCCAGCCTCCATACACGGGGCTTGCATCCTAGGGACACCTGAATGCAGGGCAAGCGCTCTACTACTAAGCTACACTGGCACCCTACATGAGAAGTGGAGTGTGCCAGGAAAAGTGAGTCACTGTGCCGGCAGTTTCCACTCCCATTTCATGGCCCATGTGGAGCTCTGGTGCCGTCCTTTGCCATTTCCGTATCCACTTACTTTCCAGCTGCCCTAGGTGAATATTCTGTGTCTTCCTTCTCCATAAACCTCTTTCTATATTCTCATCTGCCAGTGACCTTTTCCACTCTATGGAGAAAACAGAAGTTACCCCCAGAAGTTAGTTCTGCAAGATACACTGTTAACCAATCACAAGAAGGTGAATCGTGTGTGCGTGGTTCCATTTACATGAATATGTACGGAGTCAGAGCTCGTATAAACACGAAGCAGTAGGGTGGCGAGGGAGGGGGAGGAAGGGGCAGTGAGTCATTGTTCCATGAGTACAAGTTTCAGTTTTGAAAGAGAGAGACCTGTCGCGCAATAATACAGATATAGGTAACACTACACCGGGCACTCAGGAATGACTGAGATGGTAAACGTTATGTCAGGAGATGGCTTCCAGCTTAAACGTTATGTCAGGAGATGGCTTCCAGCTTCTCCGTAAAGCTTCCTGTCTTTAGTTTGGCCTCCTTTCAGCTCAGCAGACAGTACCCATCCGGGGTCTCCAGTCCCTTCTGCTCTTTACTCACCAGCATGGCAGTGGGAATCCAGGCCTACAAGGGCATGGGCTTCACCGAGGGGCCCACTGCTCAGGACCCCGCTGTCCTGCTGTGGGAGGAGCAGCAGCTGCTGGAGCATCCGAGCCTGAGGTGACGCCGGGGGGACACGGACACACACAGCTCCCCCACCGCAAAACCTCCCCGCCAGAGCCTGGCTCCACCTGCTAGAAAACAACGTGGGCCCTGCTGGTGAGTCCGAGATTCGATCCTGCACCTTTTCATTCATATTCAAAAGCAGTTGCCAATGAAAGCGACCCAGAAAAGTCTGTGCACTTCACCTGGGGTCCAACAGCCAAAGCAGTCCCTCTCTGGAGGCAGTGGGCTGAGTTCTGAATGTGAGTTCCAAAGAGTGGTAATCGGTAAAATGTTACGATGCGAAGATCACAAAACCAGTTAGACTCTAGAAGTAGATAGAGCACACACAGTCGCAGCGTGAGTACAGAAAGTCACAAAATAAGGGGCCAGGGATGTAGCTCAGCGGCGCCACGCCTGCCTGGCAAGTGCGCGGTCCTGAGTTCACTTCCTGGTACGGGGGGGGGTGGTCACAAAATGAACTGAAGCGCCTGTTAAGTGAAAAACAAACTAACCAGGAAAAGTTGCAGCTGCTGCTCAAGGACGTATGAGGAGAATTAGCAAAACCTAAAGACTCAGAAGAAATAAAACTGCAGGTATTAACGTCACAAAAATTGGCATTGTTGAGTCCAGTGACAGTGCGAGTTAGAAACTCTAGTGCGAGTGCATTTTTAGAATCCGGATGAAGAAGTAGAAAAGTATAGAGCTGAATATATAAACATCACCGTGGACATACACTTCTCAAGTCAGAATTTGAACACCAGGAAGAAGAATTAGCACATATTTTACAAGAAAAAAGGAAACGTGCGCCAGAAGTCGCCAGACTGGAGAAAGACGGAGAAGTACTGCTGCGTGTGAGTCCACACGACTGCAAACAGGTGGGGCAGCTTCCCCGAGAAAAAGCCCATTCGAGTCAGAAATTAGAAGGCTGAGAAACAGAAGTCGCGGAATTAAAGGCTGACAGAGATTTCTGCTGCTCGGATGGAAAATACCCGAAGGACGCAGATGTGGCGTTGGCTGAGGTGCAGGCTACAGTCAGATCCCTGGAGGCTGAGAAACGGCCCAATTGCCGGCTCCACGCTTGGAGAAAAAGAACTATAATCAAGCAATGAAGAGGTACTTTTTCATTCAACTGAATTGCATAAAGCTGAGAAATAAATATACTGACCAGTAAAATAAAAGAGCTTAAACACTCAAATGGTCTAGACATCAAACTGGAGGCAGCAAGAGCTAAGAGTGAGCTACAAAAAAGTGACATTCAAAGTGAACTGGGTGAGTTAGTCAGACAATGAAATACTCAAATCAGCTGTTGAACACAAGAAAATGCCCTTAATAGAAAAAGATCAGGAGTTAATACATAAAGTGCAAACTACCAAGGAAGAAATTCACACAAGCTTGCAGTGTTACCAGGTGAAAAGCTAAAACTCGAGAAAAGATCAGCGGCGTTGGAGAAAATGGAGCATGACATGTGGAGGTGTGAAAAGGGTCAGCGTGACGGGAAACTGCGGGCCTCGCAGATGGCCCAAGAGCGGCCAGAAGGGAACTTTAAAGTATTAGGTTAAGAAGTTCAACAACAAATGGTGAATACTGAAAATACAGAGAAAGAAAAAAATGAATATTCTCATCTGAAACAGCCTGCAGATCCGTGTGACCTCAGTGACTCAGTCTGAGAACAAACTGCTGAATTCTAAGCAAATGCTGAAAAAAAATGGTGGAGAGATGAAAGCAAGAGGAGGTAATTTAAGAAGCCGAGCTGAGAAGGTGCAACTGGAAGTTGAAAAGACATTGGAAGAAACACAGAAACGGTGGTCAGAAGAAAAGCACAGCTTTATGAACACATCACAGACAGAGAAGAAAAGTAGAGACAGGCCAAACAGAAACTACAGTGAGCTCCGACTGCCCAGAAAAAGGGAAATTCTCTTCATGAAAACAAACTGAGGAATCTGCAAGAAAAAGTCTTGGAGGCAATGAAAGAAGAATTAGAAACAGAATCAGGTGTTAAATAGACAAAATGTTCCATGCGAAGAATACATAAGCTTCCAGAGAAAACGAAAGGATATACGGAGAAGACACAATGAGTTATGAGGTCTAATTTTCGTTGCTGACGTACTTCCAACAGCATCTATAAATCCTACTAGCTTTCCAGCGTCAGCCATCGCTCCAGGCACAGAACTGTGCTCCCCTCCTCGTGAGCAGGAGGAGCAGCGAGGGAGCCCCTTCTCCTCAAAAGACTAGGAGAACCAGAAACAACCCAAGAACACAACTAGAGGAACTTGGGTCTCCCGGGGAATGAGGTTCTTGGCAAACAGACAGAGCGATCCAAAGGGATTTCACCCAAAGGGGTGAAATCATAGACTCCGTAAAACGTGAGGTTTTAACATATGTGGCCTTGAGATACTTTGCTACTGTTTGCCAAAGTACTTGAATGTGCCTCAAGAAGGTTACTATATTATGACACGTGAAGTGTGAAAAGAAACAATTTCACAGATAGTTAGGATATATATATATGTATTGATGGCCTTTTGCGAATGTAAAAATAAACTGATAAAAGGAACTAATTAGAAAACCAAGTTATAAAATTGACTTTACCTGAGCCAGAGATTTAGCTTAGTGGTTCTGCCCTTGCCTAACAAGGGCAAGGTCCTGCATTCGATCCCCCATAACCACATACCACAATACCGGGTGTGGTGACTCACACCCACCAGCAATCAGTACCGCACACCACAGTGCTGGGCCTGGCAGGCAGAGGCAGGAGGATTGCTGACTTCCAGGCTTGCCTGGGCTACCTAGTGAGCTCAGGGCCAGCCTGATCTACAAAGTGAGACCCTGTCTCAAAACAAAACAAAACAAAAAACCATTCCTATGAAGCCCTCATTTTGAGATTTCTGCTAATTTAATGAAGTCTTTTGTGATTTCTTCCATGATAATCGATAGGGGGAAATGTAATTGCTGAAAATGATGAAGTGAAAATCAATGTATAGATAAGTGGTTATTCATAAACAACGATTTGCGTAGGTGAGTTGCAAGCAGAAGCGGAGTGCACCTTCCAAAAGGGAAGTCAAAGGAACGGACAGCACAACTCAGGAATCAGAAAATCTTTTTATAAAGGGTGCAGTAGTAAATACTTTCAAATTTGTAGATCTACAGTTTCAGCGAATAAAGTAAAAGGCACCAAGAGGATTTAATTCTGCAAGTTATATACATATATATATATATAAAAACATGCTCTTTGGGGGGCTGGGGTTGAGGCTCAGGGGAAGAAGGCATCCAAGTATGGCCCCAGCTTTAATCCACGGTACCAAAACACAAAACCAAAACAAATGTTGCTCCTCTGCCCATTAATCTAAAATCTAGCACATATCCCAGGGCAGTAGAAGAAAGATTCCAAAAACACATCCACATCTGTAGTCAATTGGTTTCTGACAAAGATGCCAAAAACACACATGAGGAGAGGACAGTCTCTCCAACCAGTCGTGCTGGGACATTGGTTATTCACATGCAGAGCAATGAAATTGGACCCTTCTTAATATATACAAAAATCAAAGTGGATTAAAGACTTAAGGTTCAAAACTATAAAACGACTAGAATGGATAAGGAAGAAGCACAATGATATTGGTCTTGGCAATAATTTTTTGGAAAGGGATACAAAAGCAGAGATGACAAAAGCAAAAGTTGTCAAGAAATGGAGGTACAGAAAACTAAAAAACTTTCACTCACCCAAGGGGAAACAACAGAGTGAGGAGATAACTTATGACATGAGAAAAAATATTTGCAAGCCAGTCTTAATCTGATAAGAAGCTTATATCCAAAATATGTAAGAAACCCAAAAAACTTAATAGTAAGAAACAGGCTAATTTTAAAATGAGTGTAGTCATACATCCTTTGGGAGGCACCATCTCTGGGAGGCTGAGGCAGGAGGATCAAAAGTTTAAACCCAGGTAGAGCGATTTAGTGACTTAGCAAGGCTCGGTCACCAAAACAAAAGGGTGTGCGGTGTAGCTCTGTGTTGGGAAGGGCCAGGGTTGGCCCCCAGGAAAACACCCACGCAGGCACACAAAAGAGAAGTGATAGCCAACGGGTGTATGGAAAAGTACTCAAAGTCATTCATCAATAGAGAAAGGAAAAGTAAATCTGCCTTGGATCTGTTAAAATGGCTATTGTCAAAAGACAAAGGAAAGTTCTGGCAAACGTGTAGAGAAGGAAATACTCACATCTGTTGATGGGAACGCAAACATAGCCATCATGAAAAGCAGTTTGAATGTTCCACAGAAAGTTAAAAATTAGCCTGTGACCCAGCAATCTGAGTACTATCTATCCAAAAGTGATGGCGTCAGTATGTCGAGGAAATACAGTGAAGCCCTGTGTTCCCCGTGGCACAAATCGTGCATAACAGCAAAGTCACAGAGTCAGTGCAAGCGTTCTGTCAGCAGAGAAAGTGACAAAGAAAATGAGGTATACATCCATCATGGAATTTTCCTCAGCTTTAAAAAAAGATGGAAATCCTCTCATTTGCAACAACGTGAGTAAACCTGGAAGATATTATGTTAAGTAAAATCAGTGAGACAGAATCTTGAGTCAAATATTACATATCTCCTCTTTTCTTTTCTTTTCTTTCTTTCTTTCTTTCTTTTTTTTTTTGATACGGGGTCTTACTATGCAGTTCAGGATGACCTTGAACTCAGTCTGTAGTCCAAGCTGGCCTGGAATTCGCAGCACCATCCTAGCTTAGCCTCCCCACTGCTGGGATCACAGGTATATGCCACTCCATCTGTCTAGTATGATCTTATTTCTACGTTGGGCTGACTAGTGGATTGATTGACTGATTTAGAAGGGACCTCACTGCGCTGTTGAGGCTGGTCATCATCTTCTGGGCTTAAGTGTTCTCCTGCCTCAGCCTCCCGAGTGCTGCAGATGCAGGTGTGCGCCCCCGTGCCTGACGCTCACATGTAGAATCTACAAAGCCCAACTCCAGGTAGAGGGAATGAAGTGACTGCCATGGGTGTTGTCTCTACCCGGACGTCGCTCCCGAGCCTCATGCCCGCACAAGTGGGGCTCTGAGGCAGTGATTGGATCGGGGATGTGATACTCATCACTGGATTAGTCACCACGGGCGTGGCCCGGAAGGACAAATCTCCCTCCCTTCTTCCTTCATCTTTCTCTGCTGCCCCTCACCACACTGTAAATGCTTTCTCCACATGCCGCTCTGGCACTCTGCCCCGCCTTGGAGTCAGCTGAACATGGACTATCACGTCTGCAAACCGTGAGCCAAAAGAACCTTTCCTCCTTCCGGTCTGGGCTGTTGGGTATTGTGCCTCCAGGACAAGGAAGCAACTGACACAGATTTTGGTTCGAGAGAAGTGGGTCGTGGCTGTGACGACCTGACTATGCGGTTCAGAAGTCTTTGGAACTGGTTCGTGAGAGGATATTTGTGCAGTTTGGAGATGCTAGCTAGAATAGAAGCCCTGGAATGCTCTCAGCTGAGCTCTGCGAGAGAGTGTGGTCGCAGCTGGGGAGCCCAGGATGATAACAAAGCAATTGTCTTGGGCACGATGGTGCACACCTGCGCGCCCAGCGCTTGGGAGGCTGGGACGGGAGGCTCACTGCAAGTTTGGGGGAACCCTACGTTACCCAGTGAGTTCAAGGCCAGCCTGAACTACCCAGTGAGCCTTCTTTCTCACATATAAAATCAATCAGTTGATCAATCAGCAGTTGGAAAAGACCAGGCTCAGGAGGGAAAAGGCTCAGGAGGAAAAGACCAGGCTCATCCTATTTGGGGGTGAGGACTCAGCTCCCAGCTGGACTCCACGTCATGTGTGTTATGCTTTGGTGGAAAACTTTTCTACCTTATGCTCTTGTCCTAAAACTGTGGGAGACTGAGATTAAAGGCGGCAGACTAGGGCCGGAGATTTAGCTCAGTGGTTCCGCCACCTGCCTAGCGAGCGCAAGGTCCCTGGTTCGATCCCAGTAACCACATACAATGATATGATATTGGGCGTGGTGACTCACACCCATCAGCAATCAGTACCACACCCCATAATGCTGGGTGTGGTGGCTCACGCCTGTAATCCCAGCACTCAGGAGGCAGAGGCAGGAGGATTGCTGAGTTTGAAGCTTCCCTGGGCTACATAGTGAGCTCAGAGTCAGCCTGAACTACAAAGTGAGACCCTGTCTCAGAAAAAAGGTGGCAGACTAATTGATCTGCGGGAAGACATTTAAAGCGAGTCTCATGTTGGCATTGGTAAGGCTGCTGCTCAGAGCTTCCAGTCAGGTGAGCGTTACAGAGCAAAAGGCCCAGCTGAGTGACTTAGAGTGTTTAGTTTCATCAGAAAGGAAGCTCCTGTAGTGTTGGGACCTGCAAGAAGGGAGGAGATTGGTTGCTGAGAAGATTAGCGTTCCAGGGAAGCCTGGGACATACCTTGGGAAATCTGAGGAACAAATAAAGCCCCACTCTTCCCGGGAAGACTTTGCTTGAGAGGAGAGCCTCGGGCCACCGTGCCCCGGAAGGGCAGCTCCCCGAGGAACTGGTTTCTCAGGATTCAGTCCCTGGTGGTCAGCTGTCGGAGCACTCAAGCCCTGTAGCCAGGACAGAAGGAAGCGTGGTTCGTGCCCCAGCTGATGGCAAGCCTGGCTTCTATGGGGCGGTCATTTTAGGCACATGCAGAACGCAAGAGTTGTGTAGTCGAAGAGGCCTGCACCCAGGTTTCCGAGGCAGACCTGGGAGGTCAGGCAGCGTGCTCCCGAGAGGGTGGTGTGTGAGGCTGCGAGTGGGAAGTCACAAATGCAGGGTGTTGGAAAAGCTGGGGATGTGAAACATCTCAGGAAAGCCATAGGGAGTGAGCAAAACCCAGAGGCCATCAAGGCTCCAACGATAGGTAGTGCCGTAGGGGTGGCCTACCCGGGGCCTTTGCAGCTCATAACTCACAACAGTTTGTCCCAGGTGCTGGACATGAAACTGGGGGTTTCAATGTTTGTCCTGCTAGTGGAGAGTCCTCAGAAAACTGGGGTTAGAGGTCCCATTTGACCCTGCCATTCCTCTGATAGATATATACATGAAAGAATTAAAATAATCATATCACAGTGATATATGTGCAGCCATGTTTATAGCAGCTCAGGTTGTGATAGCTAAATCTTGGAAACAGCTCAAACACCCATCAACTGGAGACTGGATGAAGAAATCATAGTTTAAAAAAATAATATGGAGTATTACTCAGCCTTAAAGAGTGATACATTTGAGTCATTTCTACTGAAATGAATGTACCTTGAGGGCATGCTTTAAGTGAAGTTAACAGGACCCAGATGTGTAAATTCTGTATCATTTCTCTACTGTGAGTAACTGAAGGTATAAATGAGTTCCAAAATATAGGATAGGTATTGTGAAACAGGAAGAAAATGTTGAAAAGGAAAAGGGAAAGTGGGGAGGGGAAAGTGAAGAAGGCAAAGAACAAATTTGGTGGAAAAAAGCAAAAAGGAAACAGATCCTGTGTAATGGGGGTGGGGCTTGTAGGGAGGGCAGGGAAATGGGAGCCAATGAGAATCAAGGTGTGTCGTGGACAGGTGCAAATTCTCAGCGTTGGCTGTGATCATAGTGTATGTATACAGTGTACCAATACAATCAATGAAAACGCATTTGCCTTGTGGATTTTGGCCTCTTTCCTTTCTACTCCCTGTTTCTCCGTTTTGGAATACAAATGTTTACCCTCTGCCATTGTATGTCCGGCAGTACCCAACATTCTTTCAAGTTTAGAGGGGCAACTGGGCATGGTGGCGCATGCTGGCGACCCAGCACTTGGGAGGCGGAGGGGGAAGATCCCCAGGAGTTCGCGGTTTTTGTCTGGGCTACACGGTGAGTTTAGGGCCTGCCTGAACTACAGAGTGAGACCCTGACTCGAAAGAAAGGAGAAAAAGAAAGAAAAATTTGCAAGGGCTCACAGCTAAGCACTTGCTTTAAGTTTCAGAGAAAACTTTGGATTTGGACTTCAGCAGGGTTGAAACTATAAGGAGTTTGGCAACTCTTGGCGGTGGACTAAATGCACTTTGCGTAAAAACAATGTTCATGAGTCTTCGAGGGGCGGAATACAATGATTTATATCTGGATATTCCCCTCAAAGCCTCGTGGGCTCCTAAGGGGGTCACGGGCATAATACCTATTAGTGGATTAGTCCACCGGTGAGTTTATAGCTCAATGTGA
Organism: Thryonomys swinderianus; assembly: GCA_004025085.1. Classification (NCBI taxonomy): domain Eukaryota; kingdom Metazoa; phylum Chordata; class Mammalia; order Rodentia; family Thryonomyidae; genus Thryonomys; species Thryonomys swinderianus. The sequence continues at coordinate 16,700 of PVIC010001092.1, forward strand.
TGTTGGGAGGTGAAGCTGGGTCAGAGATGGTACGTTACTAGGAGTGTGACTTGGAAGGGTCTCTTTCCTTCCTCCCTTAGTAACTCTGTGCTCCCCCATCACACATGAGCTGTTTCTGCTCTGCCCTGCCTGTCTGCCATGCTGCCCTGTGAACCGAACCCTGTATAAGCTGTGAGCCCAAATAAACCTTCCCTTCTTTAAATTGTGGAAGGACAAGTATTGTGTCTCAGGGATGAGAAAGTAACCAAGAAGCTGGAGAACTGAGGGGAATATCAGTCAAAGCATATAAAATTTAAGCTACAAAGAATAAGTTCAGGAGATCTATTATGCATCATTATTGGTATGGAGTATATGATATATAGGCCTCCAAAAATATAGGGGAAACATTATGATTATAGACAGCTAAGATAATTGCAATAGTATAGGCAGTCAGATGGGGGTGGGGCCTTGGTTGAATCAATACAGACAATAAGAACATATTACAACTGTGGCTAGAGGCGCGTCCATTGAAGGCTACACTTCAAGACGAGGAGAAATGAGTCTATCCACATACTTCCCCTAAGGATGAACAGCAGTGATTGAAATTCTAAATAGACATCATTCTTTGGGTGAGCATCAAAACCTGCCTAGCCATTCCTTCGCAGAAAATCCTGGTTCATTCCATGCATGCTTGTCATGTGGCTTGCTTCCCTACTTGATCCTCATTTAATCAATGTTACCTACGTGACTCTACTTGTAACCTTATTAGTTGACCATAGTTTTGTCTCACCTCATACCCAGCTTGTGGTTTTCTATTGGATCAATATTATCTAAGCAACCATATTTGTAATTCTATTGGTTGATCATAGTTTTGTTCCACCTTATACCCAGCTTGTGATTTTCTATTGGATCAATATTATCTAAGCAACCATATTTGTAATTCTATTGGTTGATCATAGTTTTGTTCCACCTTATACCCATCTTGTGGTTTTCTATTGGATCAATATTATCTAAGCAACCATATTTGTAATTCTATTGGTTGATCATAGTTTTGTTCCACCTTATACCCATCTTGTGGTTTTCTATTGGATCAATATTATCTAAGCAACCATATTTGTAATTCTATTGGTTGATCATAGTTTTGTTCCACCTTATACCCAGCTTGTGATTTTCCATTGGGTTAGTATTATCTGAACTACATTTGTAATCTCTTTTTAGTATATGCACTGCTGAAGTGAGCACTATATTTGTAATCTTATTAGTTTTTTATAGTTTTGTCCCACCTCACCTTTTACCTCCTCATCTTGTGCATTTGCTGTATAAAATTCCATAGAGAAGCAGTGTCAAGGGGAAATCCACTTTCCTTCCTGTCTTCCTTAGACAGAAGCTACCTTTCTCTCAAAAAATTATTCCTACTCTTGAGATGTGTTTTTCCTAGAATTCATTCTTTAATTTTAGAAAAGATAAACTTAATGTGTTGGGCATCTAGCAGGTTGGGAGTTATATTTCCCTCATATTATTTGGAGGCCCATATATCATACCCTCTATATCATTATTGTTATAAATGGTGCACCAGAGGCCACTTGGACACAGTCTTTGTGTGAACAGAAAGCTGATTTTATTCTGCCTGGTGAAAACAGGCTTAGGTCATCAACTGGCTGGGGGAGAAGTTAATTTTTCATAGGGCTAGGAAGGGGGCTGTAATCCTAAGGAACCTGGGGTGAATACTTGGGGTCAAGGTTTCTAGGACACTCAGTGCAGGTATATAGGTATAACTGGAATGCTCAGTGCAGGAGAGATTGTACATGCTGCCTTAAATTGTTTTGGTGGTCATCTGTTTATGGAGGGCAGCGCTGCCCTTTAGAGGTTTCCTGTTTTTGTTGAGAACAGCATAGTTGCTGAAAGTGTCTCAGGTCAGGAATGATGCTCCTGTCTTTTGTAGTTATACACAGAAAGGGGTGAAAGTGAGTGACATTTCTCATACATAGCTGCTTATGCATGACAAATAGGGTGGTGTGGGTAGCCTCACTGGAAGAGGGATCTTGGGGAATAGGGGCACATCAAGGAGTTATCAGGTCAGTATCTGCCAGTTGGTGTCTCCCTGAGCAGAGCCTTGTAAAAACTGTGAGAGAAGTCTGAGCAGGCATGGGCCCCAAAGGAGGAGGCTGTTGATACCAAAAACAAGTCCAACTGGGCTGGAGATTTAGCTCAGTGGTTCCAGCGCCTGCCTTGCAAGCGCAAGGTCGTCAGTTTGATCCCTCATAACCACATACAATGCTGGGCGTGGAGACTCACGCCCACCAGCAATCAATACCGCATACTACAGTGCCGGGCATGGTGGCTCACGCCTGTTATCCCAGCACTCAGGAGGCAGAGGCAGGAGGATTGCTGAGTTCCAGTCTTGCCTGGGCTACATAGTGAGCTCGGGGCCAGCTTGGACTACAAAGTGAGACCCTGTCTCAAAAAAAAAAAAAAAAAAGTCCAATCAATGGAGGAAGTCATGGGACCTATCCTCAAATATTGGCTCAAGAGTCAGACAGATGCCATCTAATTTCTGAATCTTTTTCTGTTAGTCTCTTGGCTGTGTCTCATACTATGTCTGACTGGGGGTTATAAAAGCAACATTCTTGGGCTGGGAATTTAGCTCAAATGGTACTTCACCTAATTGGAAGCACAAGGGCTGGAGTTTGATCCCTGATACCACACACACAAAAAATAAATAAATAAAGTCTCCACCTTTTGGGTTGTGAGAAGCTCTAAACCTTTATGTTGTTGGAAGGACACTGCCACCAGGAAATCTATCTGGCTCTGTAAGGGCAGGAAAAAAACCCTAGCTTTTTCTTTTTTTTGTCTTCTTTCTCTCTCTCTCTCTCTTTTTGAGACAGGGTGTCACTTGGTAGTTCAGGCTGGCCCTGAGCTCCCTATGTAGCCTAGGAAAGCCTCGAACTCAGCAATCCTCCTCCCTCTGCCCCTCGAGTGCTGGGATGACAGGCGGGAGCCACCAAGCCTAGCAAACCAGCTATTTCTATAGGGCTGTCAGAAAGATCCTGGCAGAGGGAGTGACGGTAGGTAGGGAGCTAAGTCTGTCCCTGAAGCAGTGGTGATACCCGAACTGACAAGCACGGATACTGGCTGTAGGGCTCTGTGGTATCAGACCTGACCTGTAACAGCAACAGGCAGACTCTGGTTTCCCGGGGTAACGTGTTTTGAGGCTGAGGTATGTCAGTGTGCAGGTGCCGGCACAAGAAGGTGGAAGTCTCACAAGGGAGAAAAGGTACCTTAGCTAGCCAAGCAGAATTGGTGTGGATGTTAAAGACATGTGAGTGTTTGTTTGTTTGTTTGTTTTTTCCTAGATTCCAGAATAAGTTCCAGGGCAGCACCAGTCAGGGCCTTGAAAGGCCCCTGGGAAGGGATTTGACTAACCCCTATTTTTTAGTTTCCCCATTGTAGGAAGAATCTTTGGGTGTGTATTAAAAGTCACGGCAAAGAGCGGAGGAGGAAATCCGAGGAAATGGGAGATTGGTGACAAGAAGTCCGTGGGTAGAGGGTCATGCGTGGGAAATGGTGGCTGTTGCAGGATGCTGACTGTCTACTGAGCAGTGATAACTGGTAGGAAAGCAGACAGGCCGAATAGATAGAGCATGAGTAACTTGATGACTGGCATCGCCACCTAAGGCTGGAAACGGTAACAGTAGTGTATAGTGTATTTATGGGGGAGTAGATGTACTAGAGGTATACAAGAAGACAGATTACACTGAAATCGAATGGGGGCTTGGAGTCTCCGCTGGCATCAGTGGGAACTCATGCGGGCTTAGGTGGCCTCTTATACGCAGAGGTGTTAACCAATGAAATGGGACTGGAGGTGTCAGGCCATGCATCCTAGCTGAATTTTTTTTTTCAGTACCAGGGATCAAACTTGGGCCCTTACGTGTCCAAGGTTGGCGCTGTCCCACTTGAGCTAAATCTCCAGCTCTTAGCTGAATGCTTTTTGTTTTGTCAGTGATGGGGAAACTGGGTAAAGACGTTTTGTTGAGTTCGAGTAGGCTCTTTGTTTCATGGTAGTATGCGAAGTTAATAAGGACCGGGCCTGAGAAGGACTGGAGTGGCCTATGTAGACGCCCATAGACATGGAAATACAGAGGCAGAAACTCTGGGCTAAGGCAAAACTGGATCAGTTTAGCAGGAAATGGATTAACTGAAGAGTCTTGTAAAGATCATTAGGAACTGTCCGGAGAAGAGGGGGAGGTGAAGCTGTGAGGTGTGGTGGAAGAAACAGGAGGGCTAACCAGGCCAGAGGGCACAGAGAGGAGGAGGAGAGGTGCCTAGCTAGGACAAGAGTGAGCACGAACGTGACAAATTATTCCATCCCTGAAGCAAAGACAATTGAGTTGAAGCCATAGCAGGATTATAAATCCACAGGAGAATACATAGTAGACACAAGGTGTTTAAGGTCCTCACTATCAATCATTGAACAGGAGGGAAAGAAAACAATTTGCTCTTCCCTGGAGAGAAATGACACAGAGGGCCCTGAAAAAGATCTTCCTTTGCTGGGCATGGTGGCTCTCGCCTGTCATCCCAGCTCTTGGAAGGACTGCTGAGTTTGAGGCTTGCCTGGGCTCCATAGTGAGCTCAGGGCCAGCCTGAACTACAAAGCGAGACCCTGTCTCAAAAAAAAAGATCTTTTATACACATAAGGAAGGGCTAGAAGATGGATCTCTGAAGGTGAAACCAAGTAAGATCAAAGCATACTGAGTGGAGGAAGTGAGTGAAGTGGCAGGAAAGGCATGGACAAGGCAGGTCTTCTGGAATTCAGGTCAGCCTAAAGGAAGTAGCGGAGATTAGTCGCAATTATCACAAGGAGGAGTCAGGTGAGTCATCAGCAGGACACAGCTTCACCCAGGAATGATGTATCCACTGGGGAAGGGGCTGTAGATTCAAATGGACTGTATTCCTCAGGTTCCCAAGGAGCGGCGGGATATGAAAGGGTGCCATCTGGCGTAGAGTAACCCAATTTTTATGGAGCTGAGGTGTGAGGCTGGAATAGGTGAGGCTGGAAGAGACTGTTAGCATTTTCTACCTTCCCGGATGACTGAGGCCGGTAGGGGGTGGGAAAGTTCCATTGCACTCCAAGTGATTGGCTACCTCTTGGGTAATTTGGCTAATGAACGCTGGATCATCTTCTGGTTAAATGGAGGTAGGAAGGCTGAACTGGGGGGTAATCTTGGCTAAGAGGTAGTTAACAACTGTTGAGGCCTTTTCTGAGCCAGGAGGAAAGGCCTCTACTCACCCAGTGAAGGTGTTAACCCAGACCAGGAGATATCTTAGCTTTTGTTAAGATATCTTCTTGGGGCATGTGGTTAAAATCAATTTTCCAGTCCTAAGTTGGGGAAAAACCTTGCACTTGGTGAGTAAGAAAAGGAGGGGACTTCAGAGAGTTGTGAGGCACAGTTGTGTGGCAAACAGCATGAGAGGTGATGGTTTTGAGGAGCGTCTTTGAGGTAGAAAAGCAGTTGGGTTAGGTGCCTGTAGCTTGCGTGAAAATTGTCACGAAAAGATGAAAGAATGGTGTGGCCTATGAGACAGGAATGAATTTTTCCTGCCTTAGGAATCATCCACATTTGATGAGGAGATCCTGATATTGTGAGCATTCAGAGAGGAAGTAGGCCGGTCTGAAGATGGAAAGACACAAACTTGACCCTCAGGGGCATGGAGGGAGATGATGGCTGCTTCCTTTGCAGTTTTCTCTTCAAAGGAATTTCTGACAGCTGTGGGGTCTGAAAGTGTCTGATGTCTCCTGTAATGAATCACGGTCATCTACGTTGGCAAGAGGGTATCCTGGAGAAAGCCTTTAATGGAGTGGGACATTAATTATTGAAGACACTTGGGAAGTGAGAAACTGTCTTCCTGCCCAGAATGCAGCATGATTGTTCAGCATATAAAATGCATGTCTGGGATCTGCATAGATGTAAATTTGTAAACCCTTAGCTAGCTAGTGTGAGAGCATGCGTCACAGTGATTAACTTAGCCTGTTGGGAGGTGGTAGATGGAGACTTGCAGCTTCTATGGTGGAGTCTTGGGGTACAATAAAGTATCCCACCCTGACAGGGGAGTTGTGTGAACTGCCACTGATGAATGAGTTGCAGTTGGGGGCAGGGAGAGGAAAGTGGAAGTGAGTGGAAAAGCGGTGTATCAGAGACATGCCGTTGAGTGGTTCGGGTTTCTATTTTAGAAAGAGAGGGTGGGTTGAAACAGTGGGAGGCTGGATTAGAATCAGGACCCGAGGCAGATGTGACCATGGGGGTTTCCACACAAAGCACGTAGAGCTGAATAAGGTGAGGGACAGAGAGAAAGTGTGAAGAGAAGAAGACACGAGTCCCTGCATGCGATGGGAGGAGTCAAGGGCCATGGAGCGTGTCTAGTGAATTTTGAATTTTTTAGGAGTAACAGGCGCTGCGGCAGCCTCCTGCAGGCATGGCGGTCAGTATGAGGCAGTGGGGTCAGGTGGATAAGCACACAGTTGGATAAGGGCTTGAACTCTGTGCCGGAAACCTTGCTACACATCCCCGTTTTCTACCGCACAGAGGCTGAAGAGTGGGGTGGGGTTCGGGGCGGCCGAGGGGGAGGCTCTCTTCAAGGCCTTTTCTACAGTCCAGAAGAGTGAGCGGGACAAAGTCTTGTGGCTAAGGGCCCAGCCTGGCAGGGTCTCTCTTCTGAGGTTGTAGAGGGTTTAGTGAGAGGAGCACAGCTGGGAACCCAGCGGTGGAAACATCCCATAATCCTGAGAAAGGAGAGGCGTTGCTGTTTAGTGGTGGGAACTGGAATCTGGAAAACCGAGTGAGTGTGAGCTGGAGGTAGGGCTGGGCGAGCTTGTGTAGAGCGGTGCCCAGATGTGTGATGGGTGGGGAGCAGATGTGAGCCTTGGAAGGAAGGACAAGAAAACCCTTAGCATCTAGAGGTTGTAATAACAGAGCGCCTTTAGCAGATGACTCACGTGGGAGGCTTCAGAGACGCTCATCTACATGTTAGATGAGAGGAGGAGGGGTGAGAGGAGAGTGAGTCTTATGCAAGGCGCTGACTGAAGTAGTGAGGACCAGCCGAGTCAGCCACTAAGACTCATGGGTGTCAGGATCTGCCCAGGTGAGGGCAAAGAGAAGCTGTGAGGAGGGGGCGGGGAAATAATGAGAAAGGCATCTTTTAGATCCAAGACAGAGTAATGAGTTGCGGATGGAGGGATGAAAGACAGAAATATGTAGGGGTTTGGCACCATAGAGCGTACAGGGAAGGACTACCCGATTAAAGGCGTGGAGATCTTTCACCAGCCTAGAGGAACCGCCTGTCTTCTACACCTGGAGAACGGGCCCACTGTAAGGGGAACTGAGAAGCGTTAAGGGACCATGGTGCAAGAGATGAGAGATAACAGGTTGTAGGACCCTTAAAGCCGGGTCGGGGGTGGATCTTGTCATTCGGCAGGGTAGGGGTAATTAGGCTTGAGAGGAACGGTAGGTAGTGTTGGGACAAGGCTAGTGAGGAGGGACAAGTATCCTGGATTATAGAGATAAGGGAGACAAAAGGATCCTCACAGGGGAAAGGGAAGGGGACACCAGGGTGGCTATAGAAGCCCTGGTCATGTCCCGGGGATGGTTAACGTGGCCAACAGTTTGGCTAAGATAGCTCACCCTAACAGGGCACTGGGACGGGTAGGGCTAAGAAAAAGCATGGGAAAAGGTGTAGGCCCAACCGACACCAAATTGGGGTTTTCTGAAAGGTCTTGAGACTTTACTGTCAGTGCTCACAGCAGTAGTTAGGGACAGAAAGACTGGTCCTTGGAAATAAAGAAGGGTGCAGTGTGAAGCCCCGCATCAAGTAAGAAAGGGATGGGACTTACCCTGAGCTCAGTGTCTCACAAGCTGTGTATAAGGTAGGACAAAAATATAGTCAACCAATAAGATTACGAGTATGGCCAGTTAGGTAATAATGTTTAAATAAGCATCAAATATATATAGAATGAGCCAAGACTTTTCCAGAAAGGAGTGGGCTAGGGAGGTTTTGTTTCCCGCCAAGGTGACTGATGCCTATTTAGGACACCAGTCACTGCTCTTCATCTTTAGGAGAAGTATGTAGGTGTAATTTTCTTTGTCTTGGAGCCTGACTTTTAACAAACGCATCTCCAGCCACAGGTGCAATGTGTTCTTACCTTCTTCATTTAATTCAAGCGCCCAGCACTCTCTGACTGCCTAGAATTTTTTTCTTTTTTGAGACAGGGTCCCACTTTGTAGTTCAGGCTGGCCCTGAACTCACTATGTAGCCCAGGCAAGCCTCGAACTCAGCAATCCTCCTGCCTCTGCCTCCTGAGTGCTGGGATTACAGGTGTGAGCCACCACGTCTGGCATTGTGGTATGCGGTGTTGATTGTTGGTGGGCGTGTCTCCACACCCAGCATTCTATGTGGTTACCGGGGATCGAACTCAGGTCCTTGCGCTTGCGAGGTAGGTGCCGGAACCACTGAGCTAACCCTCCGGCCCCTAGAAATTTTTTCTTTTTTGAGACAGGGTCTCACTCTGTAGTTCAGGCTGGCCCTGAACTCACTATGTAGCCCAGGCAAGCCTTGAACTCAGCAATCCTCCTGCCTCTGCCGCCTGAGTGCTGAGATTACAGGTGTGAGCCACCATGCCTGTATTATGGTGCCGGGGATCAAACTCAAACTTGGGACCTTGCGTTTGTGAGGAAGACACCAGAACCACTGGGGTAAATCCCCGGCCAAAGACAACATTTTGAGGCAATCTATTATGCCATGGCCTTGTTGCCAGTTCTTCTTGGAAGCCTTGGATTAACTTTTCCTTCTGCCTAAAATTCTGTTCCCTCAGGTAGGTACCTGTATTAATCTTCTGTTTCCTTCAAGCTTTTGCTAAAATCTCAGCCTATGTAGCAGCCAACAATAAATACAGGACGTATTTGTTAGCCAGGAAGTACACACAATAGAATTAAACAGTTTGTTGGATAAAGGGGAGGGGTGGTAAGAAAGAAGCAGGAGTCAAATGATGATAGCTCATAGCATTCTTTGATTTAGGGAAGTAATTTGGGGGCAGAGTTTATAAATGCTTTTGGACCTGCTAAATTTGAAATATCTAAAAAGTATACAAGGGAAGAGGTCCAACCTGATAACATGTTAGGGACATTTTCTTTCACAAGTTGTTCATAATATAGATGATAATGCTTTGAGACTAAGGGTGTAATTTCTTATGTAGGCCTATTTGAATTATTTTTGAAGAACATCTTGCTGAATTTAAAACAAAGCACAAGAGAAGCTGCAGAAAATGAAATGGATTAAAGGAAAAAAGGGATTTATAATTGTGTACTCATAGCTTATCTAAGTGGATAATTTATGTCCCTTCTAACAACAGTAACATTTAAATATAGGGCCGGCCTTGCTTCTGTGACACTCGCCAGCCAAGAAAATGTAATGTGTTAGTTACTTTTCTCTCATTGCTGAGATAAAATATCTAATACCCAAGATTAAAGGGGGAAAGGTTTATTTGGTTTATAGTTCATAAAAGTTTCAGTCCATAATCAGCTGGCTTCAAGACAGGGTGGCATGGCAGACGGGCCTTTCGGAGAAGGAACAGTTCATGGGAGACAGAAGCCAAAGCAACGAGAAAAACTTAAGAGTGTTTTTCTGCCCATTTTATCCACCTAGACTACTGGGGTTAGGACAGTGCTAAACCGCTCATATACCCTGGTTTAGAAACCGCACACTTTTGTCTGTCTCAGCATCACAAATTCTAGATCCAGGCGCCTCTGATTGCCTGAGACTTTGGGGGACATCCAGACCCAAACCATAATACATAATCTCTAAAATCTGAGGAATTGTAAATGACTCCTTCAAACGTGTTAAAATGAACCAGGAGAATTTTTCAAACTGCCAATTAATGCCCAGCAAAATGTGAAGCCATTAAAACCCACAACATTCAGCAAAAGAACTGTGCAAGGAGTGGATGAGACTTTCACAGGTTAGACCCGGCAGGAACAAAATTGAGTTTGAGAATATTGAATGTAGAGGTGTGTCTGGGTGGGGGGTCGTTTATGAATTCTATGATAGTACAAGTTCTGGAACACGGTCCTCGGGTTTGAGGCCCAACTGTGCCCCTTCCTCCCTGTGTGATTTGGGGCAAGGTGCACAGGCCTGGTGCCTGTGTAAGGGCGGTAATAATCACTAGGGTTCTTAGGAGATTCAGTGACCAAATGGAAAACATTTGGAAGCATTTGTTCAGTGGAAACTGTGACAAGTGCTTTGGAACCCGAGACACTTCTGGTGTTCTATTTAGTAGGTTTCACGAATTCAGGGGAGAGAACTCAATAAAAGAAAATCTTTTTTTTCTCCCCCTTTCTTACTCCTATACCTCCTTATCACAGAGTCATGTATTTTCTTGCTATATTAAAAACAATTCTTTTTATTTAAAAAGTCCTTTAGGAAGCACGTCTAGTGTTTCTGGGATATTTTGTTAAAAGCAACTTCATCCTGTCCCTCAGAGCATATTTATGGCTATTTTCTCATAATTGGTTTCAATGTTTTCTTTTCAGTGAGAACATGAAATATAAGTATATAAATAAAATGTGCAACAGAATATTATTGTTATAATCTTGGTACTTCCGTGGAATAAACAAATATAAAGAGTTCCGAGGAAGAGTGCTAATAAATATAACATTGGGTCAGAACGCCTCTGACCTACACCTTTTCAGAAGTCAGTTGTGGTCTAAAATACCTGAATTTACCTGTGGTTTTTTTTTTGGGGGGGGGCAGGGAGTTCCGTAGACACCCAAATCCAAGGAACCTATAGTTCAAACTGTTGCTAGTCAGCCTAGGGGTCTTTTGGTCTATTCGGACGCAAACCACCAAGCGGCAAAGCAGTTCTGTTGGGGTTCTGTTACTGCCCTTCCATTCTTTCCTGGTCTCTGGCTTTCCTCAGAGCTACCAGCTCATGTTTATTGCTCTTTCTTTTGAAGCAACTGCTCTGTGCCAATTACTCAAGCTAAAAATCGCAGGTAGATGTACAGAACTTTTGAAATCCATAGACGGGGCCGCAGCCTGAGCGCACAGGGGCTGGTCCACAAGAGGGCGCTCTCCTAGGTGACTCTAGAAGTGGTGGCGGTGGTGGGGTTCGAACAGCATCGACCTGTCTGAGAGAGGTAAGCAGAAGCCTGGGAACCCTCTGGAAAGCCTGCTAGGAATGTTCGTCATGCAAATAAGGGCCCCATCCCTCCCTTCTTTGTTTTTGCCACTGCAAGGTGCCTTGGGCCTCCTTCTAAACGGCAGCTGTGTGCTCTTTCCGGCTGCAGCAGGGGTGGGGCGCGGTGTCCACTGACTGACCGACCTTCTAACCGCACTTGGATTACAGCGGACGGTGGCATGCCCTAGCCAAGCTCGCTGCTGGACAGCTCGGAGGACACTGAAATAAGTCGTCCCATTCATTGGGGAGTGCGGGGAAGAAGTGAGGAGACAGGGTGCGACAGCCACTGGGCAAGTCACGGCTCCTTCCGGGCTGCCCAGCGCTAGGATCTGTCTCAAAACTACCTCAGGGGTCTTGGAAGCACAAACTCCTTTACGTTGACTTTGGTTTCTGGGGATTTGCGTTATAACTTGTCCCGATTGATTGATTGATTGATTTGAAACAGAGTTTCGCTTTGTATTTCAGGCTGGCCCTGAGCTCACTGTGGTGCCCAGGCAAGCCTCGAACTCAGCAATCCTCCTGCCTCTGCCTCCCGAGTGCTGGGATGACAGGCGTGAGCCACCATGCCCCAGGACCTTGCGTTTGCGATTTATTTATTTATTTATTTAGACAGGATCTATGCAGTTCAGGCTGGCCTTGAACTCCTGGAGACCCTCCAGCCTCAGCCTCCTGAGGGCTGGGATTGCAGGTCTGTATCACCTGGGCCCCTGGGGAAAATGAGGACCATCCTTTGAAGGGAGGCAGGCGTACGGGGGTGGGACTCCTGTTTCTCCTCGCTGTTACGGGTTTCCACGTTGCTTTGGAAGGGGTGTGTCCCCCCCACGGAGCTGGTGTCCCCCTCTCCAGGCGGATGCGCAGCGACGGTGGCTTGACCAGTCCCTGCGCGCTGCGGCGGGCGGGATAGGGGGCGCTTCTCCAGGCCGACCAGCGGCTCTCTGGGCGGAAATCCTGCCTTCTGTGCGCAAACTTGTGTCCTCTGCGACCTACTCGTGGGGGAAGAGCCGTTCTCCCACTCCGCGGTCAGGGCTAATTCACGGTTCGCCCCGTAGCTCTTCGCCTTTCCCGTGTGAGCTGCAGCAGCTGTTTTCCCCTCGTTAAAAGAAAAACAACAGCAAGCTGCGCTCTGTGCCCCGCCCGACACGAGGACACAGCGCTGCGGGCGGCGAGGGGGCCGGGCCTCGGCGCGGTGCGCGGGCGGGACGCGAACCCGGGCCTCGCTCGGCCCGCCCCCGCGGCCGCCGGCTCTGGGCATGCTCAGTGCCGCGCGGCGCGGCGTCCCGAGCGCCAGCCACTCGCCTGGCGTCCGCCGCGGCTCCCCGCGCGCTGCGCCTTCCGGCCCCGGAGCCCCGGCCCCGCGCCGCCGTCGGGGAGACATGCCGATGATGACCCGGAACGTCCTGCTGGACATGGAGCAGGAGGAGGACGACGACGAGGAGGACGGCGACATCGGTGAGCCGCGGGAGCCCGAGCCGGCGCGGGCGGCACGGCGGGGTCCGCGCCCGGGCGCTGAGCGATCGGCCGCGCCGAGGCCGAGCCCGGGTCCGCCGGCCGCTGGGTGGGAGCCCGCGGGGCGCCGGGGCGCAGCCCAGGACGGGACGGGACGGGGGCGCAGCCCGGGGAGGTCTCGGCGGACCCGGACGCGCCCCGATCGGAAGTCGCGGCTCCGGAGCAACTTTGGGGCCGTTTCCTGCGCCTCCAGCCAGGCTGGGGCTGCGAGAGCTGGGGGCCGCGGGCGGGCTCGGGGCGCCGGCCTGGCCGAGTCCCGTCTAAACTGAAAGCGAGCGCGCGGCCCGGGCGGCGGGGCCGGGGCGGGGCGGGGCGGGGCCCGGGGCTGGTCTGTGGGCGCGGGGCGCGGGGGGCGATCGTGCTGGGCCGCGGAGGGCCTGGAGCTCGGACCCAGCCCGGCGCCTCAGTTCCTTTTCGGGCTGGGGGCCGAAAGACGGGGAGCACACTGAGGAGCGAGCGGGAGAAAACCGGATCCCTGAGCCGGACGCGCTCGGGATGATGACCTGTCGGCCTCTCGCGAAGCCGGATTGATTTACAGTGCGGTCGGCTCTGGCGACTCCGGCCCAGTGTCCTGAGCCGAATCCGTTTTCGAACAGACGCTTCCGTCTCCCGTGCTCCTCTCTAGTTAACTTTAAGAGCAACTTGCTATTAGGAGTTCGTGTGTTTTCCTTGCAGGATTTTGGCCCTGATCACTTACATCAAAGGAATGTGGTCAATTTCCTGTCGTCTGGGGACGAATGGGATGGGGGGGGGGTCACACTCCGCGGTGCGGCTTTACCTTTCACGCAGCTGAGCGCAGTCATTAGGCCTTCGTCTTCATGAAAGAGGCGCGCAGTGTCAGCGCGAACCACGCAGGTGAATCTGCGCGGCAGCTCGCCTCCAAACCCCTTGGGTCGGTGCAGATTAGCGCTTTCCTGCCTGATGATCCCTGTGCTGGGCACAGAATGTGTGATGCTAGGATTTAGCAAGATTAGGTAGTAAAGGATGATTCCATGAAACTGTCAGCCATGGGAACAGAGCTGAGAAAGTTACAGTAAGATTAGCGCCAAGTAGTTTCCTAGGAAAATGTTTTTGTTAGGGTGAAACGCCCCTGTCTGTATGGGGCAGTGTAAATAAATGAGACAGAAGCCCACACGGAAATGGACATAAGCGAGAGGCTCTGTTATTTGTGTGCCATCGATAGATTTCTGTTTCGAAAGAAAAGCTAATTTTGTGTAGTTTCTTTATCTGAAAGGGCATCATAAAATTCACTGCAAGCCCCGGGCCCTTAATTACAGAGGTACTTCAGGCTTGTTCTCAAGGCTGGGTAGATGTGGTGAGATCTCCCCCACCCTCCACAAATGCATGTATTAATGCTTCCTAGTGTGTAAATCGGTTCGCTCATATTTCATGACAAGTGGTGCATATGTAAAATGGGTTCGAGCAATTTTTGTTTTTGTTTTTTTTAATACTAATTTGGTCCAGGTTGCAGTGATTTTTACATCAAAATTTTTGACTCAGCCAGTGGAAAGCGTATGCTGTTTTAAAATAATAAGCCCTTTCCACGGTTAACTCTCATTGCTGAGACAGATACTTGACGCCCAAAGTTAAAGGGGAAAAGGTTTATTTCACTCACGGTTTGTAGAGATTGCAGTCCATAATCGGCTGGCACACAGACGGGGTGGCATGCAGACATGTAATAGGCTGGCAGGGGTGTGCAGCCTATTATGAAATAGTTCCCAAATGTGGGAGGGGAGACTGGTGAAATTATAATCATTTTGACTTCTGCTGCTGGTTTTGTAATGTTAATGCTATTGACTAATCTATGTCTCCTAGTACTCGATGTTACCAATAGTTGTATGTATTTAAAAGACTCAAATGCTGAAGATTTCTGTGAAATCTCTCTTGAATAGTAACCTTATAATTTAGAGCAGGGGGTATTTTGACAGGTTTCTGGGTATGACATAGGACCTTACCATAAGCACATCTGCATGAGACAAAAAGAAAAGTTTTTCCAGCTAGATGTGTTCGCTGGTTGTGTCGGGAAAATGTTTTATACATGTGTGGAAGTACGCTTCCGTGTAGACAGGGAGGTAGGGCCGTTAAGTTGAAGCAGAGAGTTCTGCTTACTGCTGAAACACTGTTCGGTACTTAAGAGGCATGGTTGTTTCCTTATTTGGAATCAAAGATGTACATTTCACAATAGTATTTTCTTTGTCTGCTTAACTCATGGCCACCAGAAACCAGGCTAAAAGGTTTGCTTCTAAGGCTCCTGTTGGTGCAGAGGATTTTTGCAGAAGGCCACCTCTTTTCTGCGTCAGCTCTGAAAACTAACCACAGAAGTCTCCATCTTAGCAGAAGCGACTGGGAATGCATGGCTGGTAATCCTCGTTATACCAGTAGAGGGGACCACAAGTTATCCCGCGACCCAGGGGCCCTTGGCCACTGTGCCTGGTGGCAGAAGGCGTTGTTGGGCGCTTTGTCCCTAGAGCTTTTCACAGCCCAGTTGATCCGTGGCGTGATTCAGTGTCTCTTCCTACTGATGGAAAAAGTGCTCGGGGCGTGTCTGATGGCAGCGTGTAGGAGCTGGGTTTCGTGTGCTGTTGCGTTTTGTTTCTTGCATTCTCTGTGGGTTAAAGAGGGAAGAAAAATTGTTCCAGTAAAGGGAGCTCGTCTAGAGGAACCAGGGCGTTCAGCCAGAAAGGCTTCATCTGGAGGGGCGGCTGCTCGGTCTGGCTTGCTTGTGTCGGAGGAAGGTGGCCAAGCGGTGGGTCCCCGTGCGGCCCGGCAGCGCTCACGGCCCCGCACGCACCGCGGATGCTCCGTGAGCAGCTCAGCCTGGGGGTGGCGCCTCACCGGGAGAGACGCGGCCCGGGCGCGTCCGCGACGTCCTTACCGGCTCCCTTGCGGCGTCGCGACCTTAGACTCGACTTCCGCACGACCTCTGTTCCCTCCCAGCCCACCTCATGTTCAGTCGCCCGCGGATCTGGCCCGAGCCCCAGTTTGGTGCCATTAACATTCATCGAGTGGCCTTTCTGTGCCGTGGCGGACGTGGCACCATTTAAAAAGGGGTAAGGCGCACCCCAGTCCTGAAGGAAGAGCGTCCCGGAAGCAGGTCTGGGAGTAAGAGCCTCGGAAGTGTGTGCGCAGTGTGGAGGGCGGTGGGCAGAGCCTCCCGGGACAGGCTGCGGGCCGGGTGTTGAAGGGCCGAGCTGGAGAGTCCGGCGCTCCCAGGGGTTGCCTGTGGTGGGGGGCGGGGGCCTGAGCGGGCACAGGTGGGGAAGCCCAGGAGGGTGCCGCCGTCAGTCTTCCTCAGCTTCCTCCACACTTAGTAAGGATTTTAGGTTTGATCCTGTGTGAGGTTTGGGAATTCCAAACCTGGGCGAGGTTCCAGCACCCGGGAGGCCGAGGCAGGAGGATTGTAGCGAGTCTGAAGCCAACCTGGGCTCCACAGTGAGTTCAAGACTGGCCTGAGCTGTATAGCAAGACCCTGTCTCATAAAAGGAATCGGAGCGTTCCATAAAGAGCCGATAGGGTCAGATTTGCTTCTGGAAAGCTCTCCCTACAGCTCGCTGTACAGCGGAAGGGCGCGGCCAGGTTAGAGAAAGTCTGGCCAGCAGTTGGATTCGTAAGTGTCTGCGGTGGCCGCCGGCGTGGGGAGGGCGGGCCGGACCCGTTCCGAACCAGGTGGTATCTCTGAGCACCTGATCCTGGCGAGCAGAGAGGGCGCCCGAGCTGCGTGATTAGAAGGAAAGCGGCAGCAGGAGGGGGGATTCTGTTGTTCCAGCCGGTCCTGTCCTTTTCTCCCCGGCTTTGGCTCCAACCGCTCCTTTCTTAGTAATTTCAGCGTCTCCTCTCTCTTCTCAGCAGCTCTTCCTGCTCCCGACCCCGTCACAAACCTAGGAGGTTAGTGCTTAACCCTTCGGCCCAAAGTGCACGCTGGAGAATTGACATAATCCTGCATCCGGTCTTTTCTCCGTGAGCCTGCTGCCTCTGCAGTTGAAATATACATTTCTTGATAACTGGGTCTACGTCACATGTCTTCTAGAAGTCATGCAAAATGCCCCGGGTATTGTAGACATTTCATTGATGACATTTTTTAAAAAATCGTGTCTCTTCCTCACCCTCTTGTACAGCGCTAGCCCCCTGAAGGCAGGCGCTTGGAGTTTTAAACTGCGTCTGGAAGGGCGCTTGTGGAGGAGCCGAGCAAATGATCGCTCATGGAATGAATGATGTACTTTCAGAACAGCTTGTTTAATGCTCTGTGGTTTCACCGCCCTAATAGAATTTCCCTCATAATATTGTGAGATGCGCTGTTATCTACGTGAACAGTGTCCAGTGTGCTTTTCTGGACTCTGTCGGGTTCCGCGCCCCTGACCCACCCTGGCACACTATCTCGTCCTGAAGCAGATACCCAGGAGTAATTGCTGCCATCTGTGATTCTTGCCGCGGTCGGGCGTGCGGGGAGGAAGGATGGCACCGAGTGGTACCAAGGAGAAAGTGGTAGCCTCGCTTCAAGGAGTCAGGACAGCTCTGCCAGAGCCTGTGCCCGAGCCAGGCCTGGAAGGTAGAGGAGACGGAGGAAAGGAGGCCACGGAGGAGGGCCAGCCATTGCTGCAGGCACGGGGTCTCCCCGGCAGATCCCCGACCCCTGCGGGGCCGCGGGCCGTACGTTAGACACGTACTGTCTCCACATTCTGTACCTTTGTCAGAGTTCAAAAACAAAACAAAGCAAATCAGCCCGAGAGTTTCTCTCTTTTGGCAGACTTGGTCCTGGCTCCTTTCTGTAAATTTTCTATTTTCTGTCGTAAACCCAATCAAGACGGATCTTCCGAGTCTGATTTTGAGTCAAATCGTGGCTTTCTCAAGGGTTGTTGCGATCCCTCGCACACAGCCTGCGGTTCACGGGATGAGTCTGCTCAAGGCGCCGCAGCAGCCGTGTATATTCATCAGCTCTCACTCGCTTTTGTGACCTTGTAGAAGCCGAGATACTCAGGTCAGACGAGGTCGGCGCGTTCAGGGTGGTATCGCCATAGACCAAGATATTTAGATCAAAAGCTCTGTGGAGATTTCCGTTAAAGATACGATTTTAATTTTGGCATCATGACGGGAGAAAAGTATTAAAAATCTCAACTCTGTTGTGAAATAGAAAATATGGAAAAGGAGACAGTGGAGTGAGTAGTGGAAGTACAGGAAAAAATGTGATGGTAATTAAAAAAAGGGAAACAAAGCTTATGTATTTTGGGTTGGAGGGTTGTGGGGTGGGTAGGAGAATGGGAAAAATGAGAATTAAATTGTGTCATATACTGGTACAAATTCCTAATATTGAGTGTGATCACGGTGTGTATATACAATGTACCAATAAAGATAAAAATTTTAAAAAAATCTCTCTGCCTGTAATCCCAGCACTCGGGAGGCAGAGACAGGAGGATTGCTGAGTTCGCGGCGGCTTGCCTGGGCACCATAGTGAGCTCAGGGCCAGCCTGCACTATAAAGCAAGACCCTGACTCAAAAGCAAAAAAAAAAAAAAAAAAAATCTCTCCTCATTGCCTGAAGTTAAAAGACAGTATTGAACTTTGTGGTGTCTGTGGCAGGCTGTATTAAAATTATTACATTTTAATAAGAGTCTTCACTCTAGTAGGTTTTCTCCTGTTAAACTGATCAGTTCGTATTTTGTATTCTTATAGACTATGTACATCTTAACAGAAAAATATAATCTTGAAGGGAAAAGCGCTATTGTACTCATCTTTGTGTCATGGTAGGATTATCCTAATGCTTTTCACATAGTCGAGCAGAGGAAAACGTTCATTGTGGGACTGTTAGGATTTCATGGAAGTCTTGCATCTAGATGATTTAAGGAGCCTGATCCACTTTAGAGACAGTGTATTCAGGGATGGATCTGTGCAAAAATGGCTAGTTTAGGACAAAAACATTTCCAGCTACCTGCAGTGAAGGACTTGTACTGCTGGACTGATTTGTGAATCTTATATAAAGGAGCTTTTAGGAATGCAGTGTAATGATTTCTATGTCATTATTATTACTTTTTTTTGTAATAGAAATAGGCAAACTGCAGATAAGGTATATCCCTAGCCCTGTCTTATTTTTGGTCTTTAGTTTGCTGTTTTAGAAGTAGGTCTAAAATCAGTTAGCATCCATCCCAAGAAGCAGCCAGCTTGAAGAATACAGTACAGAATAAGTATGGCAACAATAGAATATTTTGGACATGGACCAAAGAGTAATTCAGATACCATGCAGCCAAAACATATCAGAGGGGACGTTTGTGTAGAAGACAAGTTGAAGGGTTAATAGGCAACTTTTTCTGCCAGTTTATGACTGCCCTGATTACATATCTGAATGCTAATTGACAGATCTTGGTACTGTTCAGTCAATCAGCAGCCAAAGATAAAAGTAAAAGAAAATATATTCTTTTGTGAAGTCCAGATGTTGCTTTTATAGTTAATGCTTTCATTCTAGGACATTGAAACGCTACCATTTCCAATAGTATTTTAAAATACAAACACTTGAAATTGGGGGGGGAAGGATACTGGTCTTT